>OOFB01008670.1:15838-31533 GCA_900323305.1 Trachyrincus murrayi | reverse complement strand
CCCCCAATCCTCTCTATTACTTTCTCTCTTGCCCTACGCGCACACACACACACACACACACACACACACACACACTGTGTGTAGGGGCTTGTTTAAGAGCATATCAAAGTACCTCCATAAAGAAATTGCTGTCCTAGTTCCAAACAATCATTTAATTGAATCAGTACAAATACATATTTAGTGGGTCTGGGCCTGTTGGTTTAGGTTGCCTATGAGGGCCTCTCTTTCCCTGGGTTAGATTGATGTCCAGTAGCTGCTCTCTCTCACACATCCCTAGTGGGAAGGTGCTCTGTCCCCCACTGTTGACCTCTCTGCCCTACTTTGTGTGGACACACTGTGACAAAGTCAGGAAATTGAAGGGTAGAATGAAAATTCTAATGATATAGTTTTTTAAATGTCTGGTCACTAGCTATAAAAGCTTCAAACTGAGGTGTGTACAGGGCTGCCTGTACAGGTTTGATAACTATGTTATTGAAGCGCAAGTTTTAAAATTATGCTATATGCTGGAGAAAATTGTTTCATAATTTGTTTTGAGCAGCTGCCCTTTTCAGAATCAGAATCAGAATCAGAAATACTTTATTGATCCCCGGAGGGAAATTGGTTAAATTGAAATTGGTTTTCTGCCCACTAGTAGTCATGATTTATTGTTGTGATTTGAACAATTTTGAAAAATAACCAAAATTTCCCTCCACATTGTTTCAGTGGCTTGTCCAATTGTCTTGCATATATTTAGGTAGAATCTTTTCATAATCTTAATCATCATCTTTTCAGAACTGTATACATGTGATGGACAAGTTTAGCATTTCATCCATCATTTAATTTCAGATGTGTTGGAGGAAACATCCTCCTTTTGATCCAAGCCTTCAGGAAAGAATTCATCATTCCTGAGTTTGATGCATTTGCAAAAAAGATAAATGAAATCTACAAAATGGCCGAGAAGCAAAGTGATGGGCAGGTACGTTTTTAAAATTTTATTTTGTAAATAATTAAAATTAATTAAAATGCATTCCCCCAAATTCCACACTAGATATAAAATATGTAGCTGTGTTTCATCAATGAACATTTTGTCGATCCTTATATCTATAGCCTATACATCTTTAAGACAAGTACCTTGTCTTAAAACCCATAATGTTACACCTATGAATGTCACTAATATCACTGGTTATTATGCTGTCTGCTGGCTTCAGGTAGCAGACTACATTCCCCACCTAGCTAAGTTCAGCCCAGACCTGTGGGGAGTGTCTTTGTGTACAGTGGACGGTCAGAGGTAAGACAAACACGACCCTCAATAGTTTACTGAGTAAAGCAAACTGCTAATTATTTAGGTTGATTTTGTTTTACCGGCATCTTCTCTTCATGCGTTACCCAGCCTTTTTGCAATACTTCACCATTAGCGTGTGAAGTTTATTATCTGTTATACATATCCTGTACAAATCGCATATTGACATACATTCATGACAATATTATTGACATTATTCCCACTTTGTACGTAAATGAAAGGATGCATTGTTCTCGTCCAGACACTCTGTAGGGGACACCAAGCAGCCATTTTGTCTGCAGTCGTGCGTGAAGCCCCTGGAATACGCCATCGCCGTGCACGAGGCGGGGACCGAGAAGGTCCACCGCTACGTGGGGATGGAGCCCAGTGGACTCAAGTTCAACCAGCTCTCGCTCGACGAAGAAGGTCAGGAGCAGCAGTCACAAGGAACCTTGAGTGACGTCATATTATTAGATCATTCATGCTAGAATCTAGCATTGATGTTTTTGCTGGCAGCTAGATACATATTTCTAAGCAAAACATCAGCTGCAGAACAGTGAATAAACAATGCTACGACCATCTAGGGGTGACAGCTTCAAGATAAAATTGTCCACTTTCACCTCAGCTTCCAAGGACTTAAACACACACAAAGGTCACTTGAAAGGATAATACATGTATTAATGACATTACATTACTTAGGTGAGAAGTCCAATGTTTCGTTGGCCAGGGCTAGACTACAAGTAATTGAGAGTCAAGAGTCCGATAGGAACTAATGTAAGCTAAACAATAATAACTTTAATTTTGTATTTCTAGGTTTTATGCATGTTTTGGTTCGGGCACAAATAAAGTAAATAGAGTCAAATGTAACAATTCAAACAAAATGACCTGTAACATTTTTGAATGTTGCTATTCCAAGTTTTTCAAATTAAAATTTGAATTTGAATTCTTCTCTCAGACAAACCACACAACCCAATGGTTAATGCAGGAGCTATCCTGATCAGCTCTCTTATCAAGGTAAACACAGCCATGCGCTCTTCACACAAGACTCTTTCAATCATTAATGAAACAACAGTTGTACAAAATTGTTATATATTATATATATCATATATAATATACACATACAGCCATTGTCATTAGTAGTATAATACATTGGGGGGATTCCTGTACACTAACTGTCATCTATATGTCACTTCAGTGCCTTTGACCCAGATGTGACAAACGTCACAAATTGGTGAAATGGACAGCTCAATTGTAACCCAAAAACACAAACCACTCCTGCCACAACTCACTCACCCTTCTCATTTCTGACCAATCAGGGCATCTATACCCTGATTGGTCCGGGGAATCCATCTTGCCTGTCAATCACATGCGCACACACAGTATTATAGCTCCACCACAGGTGCGTGAAATGCAACACTTCTCTCTCTCTCTCTCTCTTTACAATTCTCAAATCTCAACGACAGCAACCTTAACCTCTTTGACGAACTTCAGCTATATTATATATAACCTTGTTCACCTTGTTCTCTCAGTTGATCTAACGCTTCTGTCATCAATCAGAAGGAAAAGTGCGCCGTCATTGTAAAGTGAGCTGGTGCTATAAAACCAAAAAGCAGTTCTAGCCGGTGATTGATGTGACATGTGGATTTTATTTTTTTGTTTTAAAATATATTTTTATATCTCACTCTCGTTCTGTTCCTGTAGCCTGGTTCAAACAAAGCAGAGAAGTTTGACTATGTAAGTATATATGGATCTCATGAATATTCCCTAATGCTATGGTTATTTAAGTACACGTGAATACTGAACAGTGATATATGATAATAATGATTGTCATTGTTTTCATAGGTGATGGAGTTTGTGAAGAAAATGGCGGGCCACAACTATGTGGGATTCAGCAACGCCACGTGTGTATCCCTGCACTGTCTCTACTAAATAAAATCCCTGGTGTAGACACTAGACACTGTGATGTTGTTACAGAGTTCAGTGCTCTGGCCTCTCTGCTGACCTGCTGCATTATTAATGCATCCATGTTGACCCTATTTTCTGCGTTTCTTTTCTCAGGTTCCAGTCAGAAAAAGAGACAGGGGACAGAAATTTTGCTATTGGATACTACATGAAGGAAAAGAAGGTTGGTGAGGCAGATATGTGATATAATACATCTTAATCCTAGTGCCATGATCTCAAAGTATGTCCTGTAAGCTTTAACTAGCAGCTAAACGCCTCCATACAAAGTCACCGTAGACTGGTCTTTAGACATGGGGTTTATTTATATGAAAGGGTGAAGAAACAAAGAAACAATCACCATATTACCAACGTGTAAAAACATATTGCTATATACAACTAGACAACAAACTGAACACAACTCAATCAATGTATATACAACATTACTTAAATTACAGCCAAATAATCATATAAACCAGGTAAGTGTGCATTGAAAATGAAATTAGAATGTAAACTAATGCATGTAAAAACAATTTCAATCAGAACTGGCCGTGGTGATTAAACTGGTCATCTTAAACATACTTGTAATGAAATGAAACAAATACAAAACAAATATGAAATAAATACACAAGAAGAATCAATCTTACATACCAACAATGCTAACGAAGGCATAGAATGCTGTACATGGCTGTGAATTGCAGTCAGCAACTGAAGTGCCTAAACATGAGTTACTTTGTTTGTCTTTAATTAAATGACTTCCCGCTTAATACTTGAGGTTGTGTGACTCACTAGAGGGTGCAAATTCAACAGTAACGACATTAATAGCCACTAGGGGGGTGGCAAAGTGAAACAAAAGACAAAACTAATAGAACAGAATACCTAGAGCTACACAGCAGAAATACAAGAAGCCCTTCTCAATTAAAAATAGCACATAAACCTTTTGTGTTTATTGCATCGGTAATGCTGTATTTGTTTTTCAGAAGACAATTTAAAACAATTATGCAATTATGCTGTTGTGATTATGATGGTGGCTCAGATACAGTTACAGTTACATTTTAAATTTAAAAATATGTTCTATGATAACAGATATGTGATATATTAAACTGACACATTAAAAGTGGTGGTATTGTTTTTGCAGAAGATTAATCTCTTCTTAATAGAAACTTACCTCAGATATAATCTCTTACTCCATATAAATGGACAATTTTACAAATCATGACATTCACTATTGTATTTAATGTGCTATGCTAGCCCACTTCATTTAATCAAATACTCCATCATAGTTAAACGATCATATTCATAATCTCCCCACAGTGCTTTCCTGACGGAGCAGACATGATCGATGCTCTAGACTTCTACTTCCAGGTAAATGGAAATTAAATTCAATATTTAATATGAAAAATAATACACAAAAAATAAACCTTCTAATCATCATGAACCCATCTCTGTCTTTAAGCTTTGCTCCATTGAGGTGACCTGTGAATCAGGAAGCATCATGGGTGCCACTCTGGCTAATGGAGGGATCTGTCCAATCACAGGGGAGCGTGTTCTGAGTGCCGAGGCAGTCCGCAACACCTTGAGTCTCATGCACTCTTGTGGGATGTATGACTTTTCTGGACAGATGGCCTTTCATGTAAGTAGTTTGTCGGCTGGTGTAAAGTTGGCATAGTGCTCATTCGCAAATATTTATATACAAAGAAAAACTTTCTATACAAAGGAAAACAATATGTGTGATCAGTAATCCAGTAAAAAATTAAGTAAAACCTTATTGAAATAATCAATATGTATTTCCATTATTCTGCATATTTATATCTGAAAATGTTTAATCAAACTAAATACATTTCAAACATAAATACATGTTAACTATGTTTTTGAGGGTCTCACACATGACATAAACAAAAAACAAAGACACATCATTAAATGTGTGCTGGTTTTCAACTGAACAACATCATGTTTGCAGCATGAACTATAGAATAATAAACGACTCATCAATCCAGGTTGGTTTGCCTGCGAAGTCAGGCGTGTCGGGGGCCGTGCTGCTGGTCATACCCAACGTCATGGGTGTGATGTGTTGGTCTCCCCCACTGGACAGGGTAGGAAACAGTGTCCGAGGAATCCACTTCTGTCAGGTAAGGACTGGATTCACCTGCGTAGCCCTGGCGTTTCACTGGTGTTGATAATCAAATCTAATCTATCATGGTGAGGCTAATCTAATCTATCATGGTGTTGATAATCTAATCTATCATGGTGTTGATAGTCTAATCTAGTCTATCATGGTGTTGATAATCTCATTTAATCTATCATGGTTTTGATAATTAAATCTAATCTATCATGGTGTTGATAATCTAATCTAGTGTATGATGGTGTTGATAATGTAATCTAGTCTATGATGGTGTTGATAATCTAATCTAGTCTATCATGGTGTTGATAATCTAATCTAGTGTATTATGGTGTTGCTAATCTAGTCTATCATGGTGTTGCTAATCATATATAATCTATCATGATGTTGATAACCTAATCTAATCTATCATGGTGTTGCTAATCTAATCTATCATGGTGTTGATAATCTAATCTAGTCTATCATTGCCACTGTCTCCAACTCACCGCAAAAATACCTGAAACAAAAGTATTGCTATTCCATACCATTCTTGGGAAGCCACAATGCTAGGGTATAGCAAGCTGTATACACTATGAATGGGAGGTCTGTGTGCAACTGTTCTGTATTCACTACAGCAGATTCAGCCACAGAGCATGTTTTGGTTGGTTCTGATATTTGCTATGTGCAATGATTCCAATCATGTGCCAATCAACATGAATAGTGAATAATGAACCACAATTTACACTACACTGCCATGAGGCCTTGGACAAAATCTGCTCCTAGGGCCTTGAGCCAGTGCTTATCAGTCTTTTTGACGCCTAAATGATTGAGGCTGAATAAGTGAAACCTTGGCACTCAGTGCTAATGCTAAATAAGCATTATTCCTCCCTAGGGTTCTTTTATAAAAGATAATCCAATGAATATTGTGAAGCTTTCGCAGGAGATTTAGCTACCAATCAATCAAACAAACAATCAAATCCTGAATGCAGCCAAAATATGAAACTTGCAAAGGCTGCATGTTTTAGCAATTTCAAAAATGGATATTCTTAAAATGTGATTTGTTTTGTGGCTCAACTGTTCATGTTTCCTGCTGTCACCAGGAGCTGGTGTCCTACTTTAACTTCCACAACTATGACAACTTGAGACACTTTGTGAAGAAGCAGGATCCTCGCAGGCAGAGCGGAGATGACAGGGTAAACTTTGCTTTGGCTCTGTCTTAGTGGCCAATATACATTGCTGGGATCAGAGAAACACCGGGACTCTTTCTGTGCTTGCAGAACAAGTCTGTGTTCAACTTGATGTTTTCCGCCTACAGTGGGGATGTGTCAGCACTGCGAAGGTACCGCACCTTAAATCTATTTTATTTCAATATTAGGCTCTGAAACGTTATGTCCAGACTAACAATGTGTGAGTTTTGCTATCCTTGTCACTGGGTATACTTTAACCAAACATTAAATTAAGTAAGAATGAGGATCAGGGCCCAGCTTGAAGGTCAAAGCTTTTATCATAAGGCTTGTTTATATCCTACTTATATTAGTACACAAAATCGCATTACAGGCAGCAAAAGTTCAGCAAAGTAAATATTGTATTCAATTGCGTCAAGGACAATTGCCACTGCCAAACGAGTAGGCTTTTTATATACTATACATGAAACCACAAATAAACAAACACGGTTCAAATCCTACGAATAGACTCTAACCTCCGTGTTGTTCAGATTTGCGCTGTCATCGATGGACATGGATCTGAAGGACTATGATTCCAGGACAGCGTTGCACGTGGCCTCTGCAGAGGGTGAGCTGACCTGGTAGCTGACCTGGTGCACTCAGCTAGTGGAGCTTCCACGCAACACATGAATAATACCTGATGGCTGCCTAATAGCCTCATGGGCCTCCAGTATAGATGCCTCAAGGCCAACACAGAGAGGCTCAGAGTTTCTTCCTGCAGACCATCCGGCTACTATATTGTTATATTACATATTAGATTATATTAAATTATGCTATAGTATATTATTTGTCCATATTTTCTAGTTGTCTACTTCTAATAATTCAGCAGCTTGTTTTTTGGCACAATTTTTATTACTACTACTATAGTTTTGGAATTGAATGATTTGTTGTTGTTTTTGGGGTTTTTTGTGTTTGCTTTCAGGCCACCTAGATGTTGTAAAGTTCCTCACTGAGACCTGTAAAGTGAATCCATTTGTAAAGGACAGGTAAGATATCGATATTTGCTATAAGATGTTGATATATGCTATTGGTATTGCTTGATTCATTCCAAAGATCATGTTTCACGTTAGGTGGGCTAACCTGCCCGTGGACGACGCCATGCAGTTTGGACATGACAGTGTGGTGGAGCTGCTGAAAGAGTACCAGCAGGTCTGCAGCCAGGCAAGCAAACAGCAGCCCACCTCTGATGCTTCCCCCAAATTGGAAACCGTGGAGGTTTCTATTTTAGGGGTACCCTGAACCGCAGAGTGTCCAGGCCAGTTGTCTGATGGCCTGGACTGATGGTCTGACGTTCTTTGTGAAACATACAGGTTAATTATAGCAACAGTGTCAATATTGAAGGTGTGTGTGTGTGTGTGTGTGTGTGTGTGTGTGTGTGTGTGTTTGTGTGTGACACCCTGCTTTAGGCATGGTCAAGAGGTAGTTTTATGTCAGTGCAAACATTTGACGGAAAAAGCGCACAACAGTGTATCACTATGCAACATTATGCACTATGCCTTTCTGCAGTTAAATGTATAGCAATTGTATTTGTGTAGCAAACAAACAATACAACCAGAATAGTGTTCCTTACCACTGGGAAATGCACAATAGACAGCCCACAAGAATGTCAACCATTTCTAATTGCATTATAGTCAACCCATTTGAATGATGTCTGCTGTGCCTGGCATCCAGTATCTATTTTGTCCTTCATGAAATAGAAAGTATCCAACTTTAACTTATCTTTAACATGAGCTGTACAGAACATTTAACAGGAGGTATTCTATTCATTGTAAATATGCAATTGTAAATAAGTAAGCATTTGTTTATTATACTGCTATGGAAAAATACTAGCACGGGGCGGTTTGAACACAGTTCAATGAGAGCAATACCACTATTTTCAACTTTAAAGAGTTACTCTATTTTACATACAGAAGTTTCTGTATTCTGATTCTGTATTCTTGAGGTCAGCAGTTGAGCTTTAAAGTATTTAGTATTTTTGTAAACATGAGCAGAACAACAACGCAGATGTCAGACAGGGGTCAACCCTGCCTTGTGTTGAGCGCATACTCTGAGGGAGCAGAGAAAATATGATCCCAGTGTTGCACTATTATCCTTAGCATTAAATAAGTCTGACTCAACGTGCCTTTGTTTTATTCCTTTTGTAGATGCATGAATCCAATAGACAAATAAAGCCTTTATAAAATCATAATCCTCTGACCTGTTTATTCACTTATGTGTTCAAGTGGAAACGTAGGCATTTTCAATTCAAATCTTTGTTTAAATCCAAATTGAAATGTTAGTTTACTTTATTCTATTTAATGTGATGTATAGTTTCCACTTACATAAAATCAGTTAAATCCAGTCGTTGTCGTTGTTGGACATTTCTGAACCTCATCGCCGTATAATTACCCTGCTAGAATGGATTGCGCAATATGATGTCATTTGACTACTGCAAAGTCCTGTTTGCGAGACAACTCCTCTAGTGTCCATAAGATGGCGCTATGGAACCATTAAACAATTATTCCTCACCACTCGGGCTCATCGCATTCTCGGTCAAGCAGAACTTATCCCAAAGAGTGGGAACACGCTGCAGCAGGTCTGTGTTGGTCAGCAGTAGGGGCCATGCTTCAAACTTTCCTCAAACTGATAAAGAATGTTACTTTTAATAATGTTTTTAACCCCGAAGTTCCATGTATTTCGTATAAGGAATATCTAATGTTAACGTAAAAAATATTTTTGTAAATGTTCTGAATACATATTTATGTCTACAAACTAAACTATAAATGTAATTGGACGGATTGGAATGTAATTGATCTATATTATATGGTGTAGCAGGCTGTTAGAATCCAGGTGGGGCTCGTTAATATCAATGGAATAAAACAACAATAGGAAGATAATACAGATTAAATAGGATGCAAAAACCATTATGCCTTCGTTTTTCAGAAAGTAGGTCTATTATTATTGTGTTTAGTATTTGTCGTCACTGTTGTTGAACATTTTTATTAGCCTCTATCTGAGCAGTTCTATTAACCAGCCATAACAAATTGTAACAATGGATCGTGATTAGGCCGGAAAGTGGAGTTTTCCCCCATGATTAAAAAGCAGAACAATTACCTTCTGTTATAGTGATATTAGAAATGCAGCGACCTTTTAATTGTATTCTGCAGGGATAGATTGTGATAAAGTGTTGTCTGGGGGGTGAAGGTTGCGTTTCATTCAGATTAACTGCCATTATCGTGGGTAATTAGTCTCTTAATCCTCACATATATCAAATCAATGTGCAACCGTGTAATACTCAGTTAATGAATTATTCAAGCAGCGCAATGTCGTTGCAGAGACATTTGAAACATTTATAAATGCTTGGGAACACCACAACGTGATCGGCAGTAGGCCTATGGCATAGTTCCTGTAGTGACACTTATTAATTTATCATTTATCATACATTTGGGGCATATCATACACCACCCCATAAAAAGGGAAATTTGACAGATTACAGTAAATGAGTCTATTACTAATCAACAAATGCATGAATTTAAAGATAATTAAAAACCTTTATAGGAAACACGAAAAGCACAATGAAAATAACGTTAATATGGATATAGGCAATCAAATAAATAAAGACTAACAACAAGAATACCAGTACATCTCGAGGGTTGCAGCTGAACTGGAAACCCTACAGCTTTTCTTCATGGAGGATATTGGGATTACGAAGCCTATCAGTGACACTAAAGTTGAATAAGGAAAGGGAGGAAAGGCCCACAGTCTATTATCTACTTCACTGTCTCACCGTTGAACCAGAACTGTGAAGGTGGTTGCTTACTTTGAGCAGAGGTGTCTGCCGGCACGACTTGGGGATCATGTTGATAGCAAACAGAGGCTTCAGATGAGCCAGTTGCTGGTCGTTGATGGTCTGTGGATGTTGAGACTTAGATCTTGATGCTAAAGCTCAGAGAGAATCAAACTTTGGGTGGTCCTCTGGTGGACACATTCATCACAGCTTGAATGAGCTCCCCCACTTTTATCGTGTGTGTGTGTGTGTGTGTGTGTATTCTGATTGTCTTGACACGTCACATACACATTTCCAATTTCCAAGAACACAAAACAAGAAAGTTTATTGGGGGATAGATGCTTCCAGCTGGTAGAACAAGGAACCTTCGGACATGTCTTATCTAGTGTGTGATCCTCCCATCCTGGCAGACTTAATTACAAGCAGATGTGAGAGTGGAGGGAAAGTGCCTTGGTGGGGTCTGACCGTGTTTACAGAATTATAGTGAGAGGTGTAATTCTCTCCTTTATAAGCCTGCGCCAATAACAGGGCAGAGCTAACATTTTCATGAAAGCATGAGTGTATATGTGGCAGTTTCCCCCTGCCACATGCCATCTACCATGGCTTTCCAGGGCTTCTCCAACAGCAGGACACAGGCAGATGATTGAACCGGTTTATTGTAAAGTCTGTGGTGGTTTGAACAGGCAGAGCAGATGGTATATGCTAGCACTCATCTCGAGTGTTTGCTGGTGGCTGGTTTAACCTGTGGGCCTAATTAGCCAATGCCCCACAGGTGTGCAGCCTCACCCAGCCCCAGAGTCTAATCAGTCTGACTCAGACCAGGTGAGGCTGCTTAAACCAGCCACCAACAACACACTCCACATATCACAACACCAAATTGAGGCTGGGGAGAATCCCCAGCCGAAACCTACTCCCCGCTCGACCTCCCCCCCATCCCCCAACCCCATTGTCCCCACACCTCCCCAGTGTGACCCGCCAACCCGCCCTCCCTCCATCCTGGAGACCGGAGGCCAGGGCTGCTGCATTGGCTGGCGGAGGTGTCGCTGGACTTGGCGGTTGCAGGGTTGTCTGGACAGGCTGGGAGGAGGCTCGACAGCTGGGCCGTGGTGGTAGCTCCTTGGAGGGCCCGAACAGCCCTCTCTAGGGCCACCCTCCACCAGTGCGATGAGGCATCATCCCTCCGACATCCTTCCTGGAGCCTGGTGACTTGGGCTGCTGTGCTGACTGGCAGAGGCGTGGCTGGACCTGGGCTGCTGCGGGCTAGATCCAAGGGCGGCTAGCAACAGACGGTTGCTTGTAGCGGTCGCTGCGCTGCCTCCCCCGTCCTCCGCTGGGCTCCACCACCGTCGCTGCCGCCGGGGAAAGGCTGGTGCTGGGGGGTGACTGCCCGTCGCCGCGGCTGGTAGCTCCAGTGCATCCCTGGGCAGCCCTTCTGTGTCCTATCTTTGGTTGGAGAAGTCCCTGTTCAGGTGCCAGATGTGGCAGTTTCCCCCTGCCACATGCCATCTACCATGGCTTTCCAGGGCTTCTCCAATAGCAGGACACAGGCAGATGATTGAATCGGTTTATTGTAAAGTTTGTGGTGGTTTGAACAGGCAGAGCAGATGGTACATGCTAGCGCTCCTCTCGAGTGTGTTTGCTGGTGGCTGGTTTAACCTGTGGGCCTTGATTGGCCAATGCCCCACAGGTGTGCAGCCTCACCCAGCCCCAGCGTCTAATCAGTCTGACTCAGACCAGGTGAGGCTGCTTAAACCAGCCACCAACAACACACACTCCACAGAATAATAGAACAGAGGATATCTACCTGGGATTCTCTGTTCTCCGTCAACACATAATGTGTCTACTACATAATGGAGTAGACACTGTAGCTACCTCCACCTATCACTCCCAGCCACAGGGACTGGACACATCAACTGTAGTGCCAGCTGGTGGGCTGTTGGTGGTGGCCTTGCTGGATTTGTGTCCATAAGGTTGGTTTCACACAATCTACTGAATTTTGACGATATAGTAAAACATTTCAATAGTTTGTTCATTGTGAATATTGTTACGGGCACAACATAAAAATTGTCCACTTCCACCAGAGCTTCCATGAACTTAAACGACAATGACGTTCAAATGATGACGCACAATTAATACATGACAAAATATCACAACTCTGAACTAAGACACAACTTTTGTGAGACGGAGTTGGCAACTGGTCTCGACTTTGCCTTGATATACCAGCTGCCATCTGCCAAAGCAATCAACTTAACAACACACAACAAATGAACCAATTGATTAAGCCTCACAGACAAAACACAAGCGACAGGGAAACCAAGACAGGACAGAAAGATATGCTGACATTGTTACAACACAAATAGACAATCGATGGCTTCAGGAATAGATTGTATAATCGAATCTCTAACCTCTATTACTTGAACCGCAACGGAGAGGCCACTCCAACGACTCTGGCCACAAAGCACCACCCTGACTCCTCAGAACCCCCCTACCCAAAAGTTATGTTCATATTTTCACTCTCTAAGTTCTCCGTGTGTGTGTGTGTGTGTGTGTGTGTGTGTGTGTGTGTGTGTGTGTGTGTGTGTGTGTGTGTGTGTGTGTGTGTGTGTGTGTGTGGAATCTCTTTACTGGAGGTGGAGGCTGCAGTTCAACTTCAACTTCATCTGTGTCTGTGTGTTATCTTTCATTTGACTGTAAAGTGTGTTCGTCCCCCTTGAACCCCTCTTACATTTTTTAGAGCATATTTGTGGACCAATACAATATTCACACCAGGATAGTTTTGTTGTTGTTTCAGAATGTAGAGCAGGTGGGAGACCAAAACCAGTTGAGCTCCCTTCGCCCCCACCCGCTTGTAGTTTTTCAGGCACTGATGCTCTGATAATGTCATAATATTTCAGTTTTCTTTTTTATAGTAAATATTTACGGAAAGACATAGATAAGATGATGATTTGATTAATGACTAATACAAAAAAGTGAATTGATACGCTAATACACTACTACACTAATTAAAAATAGTCTACAAAGGCATGGAGAGAGGACAATATAACAATTCAAATATATGCAAATATATCGTCCCTGTTAAATATAATCAAATGTTGACAGAGCCAACAAAATGTGCAAAGTAGTCATAGGCCTTTATCACAGAGATGTAATAGTATGGGATGAAAACAAGTGCAGCTCATTAAAGCATCAGTGAAGTTTGGTGGAGGTTTGGGTTGTGTAGTTACCATGCCATGATGTAACTCCAAATATTGGCGAGATATCTTCAATAGTTGCTCCGTAGATTCAAACTTGATTATCCAAAATGGTGTTTTTCTCTCCCCCATTGACTTACATTGCACGGCGAAACAGGTCTCAAAGTCACACTTTTAGCACACAAACAAACGTGAACAAAGCGAATTCTGCCAATGTACAAAATTCGTCTGACCCTATATTCAGGTGACGCATTGTAGTGTGCATCACGTGCCACCAGAGGTCAGGTCAGTCATCATATAAATGGAGAAAGACTGACAGCTAGACTTTCGACATAGTGATAACAAAAAGAAAAATGTCTGACCTTCATTGGACTTTATTTTGGATTGACATTTGAAGAAGTTGTGAGTAATGCGTCAAATCATTCATTCCGCAGTTCACCACCCCCAGTAGCTGTTAAAAAGGTAAAGTCATTATCAATGCTCTAGCAAAATCGTCTTAAATGAGAATAAAATGTCAGTATTTTATTCCCATCTGGCCATATTCCTTTTTTGCTGTTTTGTTTTCCCAATGAAATCACATTTCATAGAAATGGGAGTGGGACCAAAACTAGGAATTCATGTAAATTCACCAGTTTTCATACCTGGGAATGAAGTGTGTTTCTTTCTTTATACAGCCTATGGTTTCTTCTGGTAATATGTGTGTAATCATGTTATAAGAACTTTAAGTTATGAGACAACAGTTTCTTATGAGTAACCGGGGTGATACGGTGTAGTGCTTGACATGTGGAGAAGATAGAAGACGGCAACAAACTAATCAACCACGATAGCACATTTTAATCAGAGTGGAAGCAAATATCACCACTATTTCATCTGTTGGAAAGCTATGAACTACATAAAACAACAGGCATTTAAGTTTCCAAGTGCAATTATCCTCCGCCTATAAATCGACGTTTTAGTTCATATAGCCCTAGAGATACACATTAAGCAAATTACATTCTACGTAATGTTCTCCAAACACTTTTTTATTGCTATGCAACACCCTCCTAAAGCCTATTTGATCAATAAAATGTAAATAAAAGACGACACAACTATTTTCTTTTAAAATAATTGTGACAGCACAGTGCAGTAGACTGCAGGCAAATTGTCCAGCTATGGAGAAAAGCCATGCGTTGATGGTTGGTGTTCATATTAGAAAGTATACATTACCATATAAATCTGTATATTATACGGTAGTCACAGTATAATACATTTTGCCCTTGGGCCAAAAAGGTCACTCGCACTTATCCCCACAGGCACCCCTCCCCTGCTCACCCAGCTGTGGCACCCCAAAATAACAGCTGGTCTCATGCTGGCCACCCCATTAAAAATTGTCAACCACTGGCAACTACAGAAAACAGAGTAGGCACACTCACTAGAGTTAGACATAAAAGTTGAACAAATGTCCTTTCTACTAATCCATATAGCCTTTATAATTAATTAACTAATTAACTAACAGGGTCAGAGAACATGTGTGTCCACGACACACATGTTCTCTGACCCTGCTTAATGGCAGCTCTCTAAAGAACTCCTGCTCTCAGAGCTGTTATCAGTGATCGTGTTGACAGCTCTAGATGCATGTCTTCAGTTATATACTGCCGTTTTGTTTGTGTATATTTTGCATTCCAATCATTGAGTGAAGAATAGTATTGAAGTGATTGATTGTGGTGACACACAATCAGCACATACAGCTTTGGCAAAGCTGCTTGTGTGCTTGGAGTCTTTTTCAACAACATTTCTGTAATAGGTGTATGTTAATGCTTTTAATTAAAGCTGCATGAAATCAGATAACTAACCCGGTCTTCTTTCTTTTATGTGCATGTAGGTAAATTACATTGAGCAACATTTTCAGTTTATTTGTAAAGTATACAGACATTGCAAACGCTATTGTAAAGATGCGATATAACATGGCATTGCCTGTCGCGTGCTGTTCCATCACAGTAGGCTAACTGGAACTGAGCTAGGCTATTTTATCCTCCTACATAACAAGACATGCAAGCATCAGAAACGCATAGTAAATTATACACCTCCGGCTCAATAACTGGCGTCTCTATAACTCGCTGATTCGGATAAACTGCGGTTGTTGAGATGGCTCCCAATTTAACAATACATTACGTGTACTGTGATGTTATTCAATAAGTCACGCACCTTGTTAACTCACGCACTTTTGATGGACCCCAACAGC
>OOFB01008670.1:0-15818 GCA_900323305.1 Trachyrincus murrayi | reverse complement strand
CTGAGCGAGGCTATTTTATCCTCCAGCTACCTACACAACAAGACACACATAGTAAATTATACACCTCCACCCCCTCGATAACTGGTGTCTATAACTCGCTGATTCGGATAAACTGCGGTTGTTGAGATGGCTCCCAATTTAACAATACATTACGTGTACTGTGATGTTATTCAATAAGTCACGCACCTTGTTAACTCACGCACTTTTGATGGACCCCAACAGCAGCGAGTAATCGATAACCATAACTTACAAGAAAGTTAAAAACGTTATACTTTTGACAATGCGACCACCCATCTTCCTCACTCATAATAGTCTTTCTGTTTCTTATAAAAAAATGGAGGCTACCATGGCAATCGTTTTTGTGTCTCAATAAACTAGTACAAAAAAATTACTAAAATTACTTTCCATTGACAGCAGGACTTGTAAAAAGCCTACCCTCCTCAAAGGAAAATTTATTAATTGTCTTCTTGATAATGTGATATGACGCGGCACTCCCCTTGCGACGACATTTCCCGCCACTGTACTAGCCAGTACACCGAAATTCTAAAATATTAAATTCACAGGGTCATGTCACGAAAATGATTTCTTTTTCTTGGGTCTTGCTAAGGCCAATTCATTCATTGAACGTATAGCAAAATATATATATATTTAACTATAGAAGAGTTATCTCATGGAGCTTTAAAGTGACTTTCGTTTCGTAATAAAGAAAGCGCAGATAGTCATTTGAAATTGCATTTGGCTTGGCTACAATTTGGAAATTACCATAACTTATGCAAATTATCGTTTGCTAACGTTTGCCAATTATCTCAATTTCCACATGTTCAACATACTACTTATGTAAGAAAGAGATTAATTTTCTTTTCAAATTGTATCCCTCTGCTGCATATTCATCTTTTTTTGGTCTTAACTATTATATATGTATGTAAATGTATCATTTATCTTTCCTCTATGTTTTCCTCTGCCCTTTTTCATTTCTACATGTCAAATTATGTATAATTTATTTTAAATAATCCATGCAATATATTTAAATTTCTCCTAGCCTTTCCCCCACAATGACATATACTAATGTATGCTTATAATCAGAACCAAAATCATGCACAATACTGCAGTGAAAGACTAATACAACAGAGTTAAATTATATAGTTTATTCATATTGGGATTCATTTGCAAATAATTCATGGAGGTCCTCCTGAGCTTCAACCCATGATCTGCAAAAGGGAAGACAATCCATAGTAAAAATATATACATATAGTGTCTTAATATAAAAATATAAATATAATATGAATCATCATATCATGACCATGACCAATAATGTACCCAAACATTTACAAATATGGTGTGAATCAAGCACATATTTAGTGTATAATTAGTGTGTATCATTGATATTATATTGAATTATATACATATCAAATAATCGAATACAATACAAATAATACACACCAAAACTATTTGAGCACAAAATGTGGTGTGAATAAAGCACATTAGATTAAAATGTAAGCAATGCACATGTATATAAAATAGATCCATGGCTATGATACTGACTCCATTCATCCAGCTGATGTAGGAGGAGACGCGGGTGAAGACGGTGGGCCTCCTGTAGGCGTTGCATCCAGAGGAAGACACAAAGCTAGTCACACCGTGGACCACCCACCGTCCCCCAACGCTGCAGTTCAGAGGTCCACCAGAGTCACCCTGGAAACACAGTACACACACACACACACACACACACACAAAATGCTTCAAATCTACCACAAAGTTCCTGATCTTCTGCTGACTTAATAACTACATCAATAATAACTTCAAGTGGAGTAAACACAGCTGTGGTTCCTAACATCAACATCAAGTGTGTTTCATGTGTGTCCAGAGCACCACCACGGTCAATGAGTGGTACCATCGCTGGTTTTGTCTATACTGGTGCACCATCATAAATGGAGCAGGCCCATACTTGGTAGCGTTATGTTACTACAGCTGGGTTTGCCCTGCGATGGCGTCATCATCGGCATCATCATCATCACTCGTTCAAGTGACTCAATGAAATGTCCATTGTCTTCGGAGGACAGACACAAGTTGGGGGAGGGCGGCTTATCGCGGCCTATTCACCTGGCAACCGGATTCGCTGGCACCTCCAGCGCAGACCATGGACTCCTTGACGGTGCTTCCCCACCATGAGTAGCTGGAGCAGGTCGCGTGGTCGACGGAGGGCAGGTAGGCCTGCTTCAGCTGGATGGACAGCTGGCCTCCGGCTGAAGGGTCGCCATGGGAGAATGATCATGAGATACTTAGTAGTTAGTAAGATCAGGAGGCATGAGTGGGGAACATATAGGGAAAAAATGGGTGTGGAAATTTGTTTTTAATGAGAAGGAGAAGAATCTGTATTTGTCATTGCACATGTACAAGGTACTACACAATGAAATGTAATCTCTGCATTTCACCCAGCACTAGCACTAGGAGCACTAGGAGCAGTGGGCAGCTGCAGTACAGCGCCCGGGGACCAACTCCAGGTCTACTGCCGGTGCTCTCGTCAAGGGCACAGGCAGTATTAAGAGTATTAACCTAATATGTATTGTATATGTATGTGTCTTATGGTGTGGGAGGAAACCGGAGTACCCCACGTGAACACGGGGAGAACATACAAACTCCACACAGAAAGGTCCCCCCCCCTGGTTATTTAAAGATTACCTTGAAAGGACATTGCTGAATCTTTCTATGTTTGTGTGCGTGTGTGTGCGTATATTCTATGTGTTGTGTGGGGTTATTGTATAGATTTTTTTTTCTCTAGTTAGCTCATTTCAAAATAAAGGCGCGATGTGGTTGCGACTCACTCTGGGTGCGTCCCCATCCGGTGATGTAGCAGGCGTTTTTGTTAGGCAGAACCTGGCCATTAGGGGGCAGAGAGCCCAGCTGGACGTTGTTGTTCAGAACGGCATCGGTGGTCAGACGCAGAAGAGCAATGTCCCAGCTAAAAGTTACACCAAAAAGAGTAAGGAACATTTGTTTTATATGATACTCTGTGGAGTGCGGTAATCTTCAAAGGCTAACTAAAAACTACAAACCATGTGCATAGCACCCAAGTCACTTGGGTGCTTCCTTCAGCCAATTAGTTAATAAGCAGTCACCATAACCTGTGTTATTCATCCACTGTGTCTGACAGTGGTGTGTTGTTAGTTTACTCTTATAATAACAAATGACTTCATTATAAAGAGTGCTGGTGTATTTGGAGTATTTGTATTTCTTTTTTGCTTTAGTTAGTCCAATTGAGAGCATTCACATCGACGTATTCAACATGGGCCATTAACGAGACGAGTTATGATAAAGAGTTGACACGCACCCTCCGGCGACGTTGTTAGAGTTCCAGTTTGGGTGGAGGTGGACCCGGCTGACGCTCATGTACTGCTCCTTGCCCTCCTGAAGGTTGATGTTGTGGTCACCCAGCACCACACGCCACGTACGGGTTCTTGGGAGACGAACAAACATGTTGTGTGACTTCCTTCTTTTTTAGGATATAAATTGTACAACTGCAGGTCAGGTTTTATGTCAGGTTTTTTTTTTGTCGTTGCCATTTTTGGGAGAACAGTTTTGTGTGTGTGTGTGTGTGTATGTAAGTATGGGGTGGCATCTTTCACGCGCACGTTGACGTCGTGGTCAGAGTTTTGGGTCTAACAGCCCCCCATATTATGGTACTGTGTGTGTGTGTTTGTAACCTGCTGTGTGTATCCGGGCTTTACTCTCACCTGTCCACACAGTGGGCGGCGGTCATGACCCATCCTTTCCTGATCAGGGTTCCTCCACAGGTGTGATGGAAGGAGCTTCCAGACTTGTACTGGAGGGAGATCTAAAACAAACACACAAACAAAGAAGCACACACACACACACACACACACACACACACACACACATTGCATTAGGATTTGAATACACACAGTTCTAAATCTACAGATGATTAAAAACAGGCAGCTTACGCCGGTAGTTATGCAAGTAGTTCCGCTACACCATCCATTACTCATTGTGCCATGAATAGATTTGAGGAAATCTGAGTAAAAAGTCCACCTTTGTGTTTTGACTCAATGGAAAGGATTTCATAATTAGCACAAGCAGCCGTAGCCTAACTGGGTTATGTACATAACTCCTCACATTCACAGGTGCTATCTTGTTATTTGGATTGAGGCAGGTAATGTAGGCTACATGTTTTATGCTATCCTGAGATCTAGGTTTAAGATAGATTTAGGAATAAGCTACAACTTGTAGAGTATAAGTGTGTTCAGACTTGACAGCAAAACTGTCGAGTTGAGAATCTTTCCTTTGAGAAGTTGCCTCAGGGTTGAGGTGAAGTATTGAACATTTGTCACACACACACACACACACACACATACACACACACACACACATACACACACACACACACACACACACACACACACATACACGTCGCGCACACACACACACGCACGCACGCACGCACACACACACACACACACACACACACACACACAGAGTTGCAAGAGAGATGTCAACTCTAATTAGTGGCATCTAAAAATAAGTTAGAAATAACAGGGTTTTTGGTTTTCTCCATACAAGTGCAAAGTGTTTGTAAAAATGAAAGCATATAGCATAGCCTACCTGCCAGGGCCAGGAATGAGCCCTAGCCACCTCTCCGCCCACAACACGGCCCTCGACACTGTCCTCCAGGTACCTGGGCTGGGGCTCCAGCTCAGCCAGCACTGGGAGAGATCCAGATACTGTCACGTATTATGCTAATGATTTTGTCTCACAAGTTATTTAGCCATCTGTTAATTGATATCGAATTTGCATTAGGCAAATTTCATGCAATTCTGTTGCAAGACTTTAATTTAAACAGGATTATAACAGACGGAAAACAAACAGGAAGAAGAATGTAGGATAAAGGAAATTATCAATTATATGGTAAATGGTGAATTGACTTGACTTGGTATATTTATGGTAAATAGAAAAATCATAGAAATATGGTCTGTTGTAATTATCTCAGATGTCTACCTTTTTAAAACATGTTAGAAAGCAGGTATTTTTTTCAATAGTTTTTACTATTATCTAAGTCTTGTAAATCAATTGTCTGGAAATGGAGCAAATGGACCAAGGCTCTTGGCAAGGCTCAAATAGAGTCGTCTGGCTGTTTATCAGCATTCGCTCATCACTCGGCACATTAAGCACGTAGTGGAGAGTGTACAACTAGTTAGTTTGTTGTCTATTTATATCTATACTTGCTCTATACTTCCTTTAGAGGTGTAGAACTCGATGCAAGATTTTCTTGCCTTTCAATCGCTCAATGAGTCGGTTCGTCAAAGCCATTTATTAATGCAGTTCAATATTCAATGTATTTGATGCATTGCGTATGAATGACTTAATGACTGCATGATGAAGCAGAGTTTGAGTTACTTACCCAGGGCTGCGAGGGAAGTCAACAGTAGAAACCTGAGCATGTCTGCAGTCTGCATCAAAGTGATCTGCCTGTTGGAAGTCCTCTCAGGGCCCTTTTATACACCATGGGGTACTTCAGCATATAGTACACTCATGCACACACACGCGCACGCATACACCTACACACGCACAAACACACCTACACTCACACACGTGCACACACACACACACACACACACACACACACACACAAACAAACACATATATTACATTAATCGCCAAGCAGCAGACAGTGTCCACCTGTTTCTCTCCCACCGATTATCGCCGTCTGCTGACTCAGCCATTGCAGTCACTCTGGTTTCCATTTGTTCCAGGTTAATACTGTGCTTAATATCCTGCAGAGACCATGACTCCAGAAACTTCTTTACTGCTGCATAATGTATTGAGAGTGCCTCTTTAATAGTATATAAAAAAACCTGATTCATTATGCTGTGTCGATATACTGGTACCTGTGAATACCAGTACTGTAAAGTATCCTCCATCACATCATCAATTAGTATTACTAAAATGACTATACTGGCAGGTTCAATCTCATTTATTATTGTATGACATTCTTTTAGATTAATTAAAACAAAAGATTTGTCATTTTTTGGTCAGGGATTTAAGCCTTGACTTTCGTCTTTCTGATGGTAGGCTTAAAAACAGAAAACAGCAAATTGTGTGATTGAATGTAAACATTTGACAATATTTTTATAATATATAACAAGACTCATATTCACTGCTAATGTCCTTGACATGAATTCTGTAGCTCTCCGGTCAAGAGTCCACAACTGGCAGGAAACAAACTGCTGTTATCAGAGAGGACAGCTGGCCTCAAGCTGGAGAGCACAACATGAGAGGTGTGAGAGAGGGAGGGTGATAGGATTATGTAATATATATATAGGATTATGGAATGTGTGTGTGTGTGTGTGTGTGGGGGGGGGGGGGGCATTAGGCATACTGGTGGTGTACTGAGGGCTCAAGGCAAAAGATGCCCCAGAAAGTTAGAAAATAAGTTAAGTTGAAATGTGTAATATTGGACACATTTTCAACCCTGTGCACGACACAGTAAAGTGGGATTAATTTACTCTGTACTGCAATTACTTTGTGCTCGTGTGTGTCCGTGTGTGCTATGTCATTTATTACGTATGCTTTACACAGCATTAAAAAAGCGTAGACATATGAAGTCATAAAGGTCAGCTTTTGAAAATCAATTTAAAAATAGGCAAAATATTGAGAGTCAACTGGCTGCAGGCTTGGAGAAAGCAGTTCTGGAAGAAGTAGTTCTGGACAACACATGCACAGTTTTAATCTGAACATGGCAATGAGAAAGAAAGTTACGGAGTAACGTTACAACAATTATGAACATCATTATTATAGAGTGGAGGAAGGAATGAGTGAGTGAGAGATGGAAGGAGTGAGTGAGTGACTGTTTACTATTTTGTTCTAATAAATGTTAATTATTATGATCCGTGACTCATTTATTTGAGGGGTTTTGAGTAGAATCCATTAAGAGCTAAGGTGTTAACGTAACTAATTAGCGAACTTAAGCTAAATTAACACCACTCACTGTAGTTGGGTGCACGGCTGCATGCACCCTTTATGATAAGACTGACTGTTGGTAGCATTAATCGTCAATAAAAGTATGAATTAGTCCATCATCATCACTAAAAATAGAACGTTATGAGCGCACACTAAGCAATAAGCAATAAGCCATTGTGATATAAATATTACAATTAAAAAAAAATGTACTAGCTTGCTATATTACAACATTACACTCCATGATAATGTTCATTGTTGTACTCCATAACTTAAACTGTGCATGCGTCGTCCAGAACTGTTTCGTCCAGAACTGTTTCATCCAGAACTGCTTCGTCCAGAACTGTTTCGTCCAGAACTGCTTCGTCCAGAACTGCTTTCTCCTGATCCTTCATCGGATGGACTTTGGAGGGTATTTTCTTCAGGGTGAGGTATTGATGAGGTGGTGGATTCCTCACGGGTCAGGAATGGAGGAGTCTAATTCACAGGTTGTATTGTCATCCAAATTTAGAGAGTCAGTCACTCTAACGGCCCATGATGGGGTAGCAGGTCATATGGGGGTAAACAAAACCTATGATCGGGTATTAAAGCCTTTCTTCTGGCCGCTGGTAAAGAAGGATGTCTCTGCTTGCCTACAGACATGTGTCAGTTGGTTGGTAACCAAAGGAATAGAAAAAAACCTAACACACGTTTAATGTGATGCTTTATCCTGTGCACCTAGATAACATCTGCCCTGTTGTATAACTGTCTGTACTGGCATCCCATCCTATCTTTCATGTGCTCTTAAACTGCTCCTACAGATACTAAGGTTGCTGAGTCATGAAAGCCAAGACAGACAGTAAGATGGATATATATATTTTTGATTTTGTAATTGGTGGCATATTTAGGTATATTATGCTTAGAGGAGAGTCAGACAGCCAATACTAGGGTAGTACTGGAAACGTACATTGTCATTTGTAGTTGTGTTTGTGTTCTGTGCTGTTTTTGTATTCATTTCGGTTATGTGGTGGAACCCCATTGTTGTGGGGGGAGGTGTGACGGTGCTGTCTAGTGGCCAGGATGTCTTCTGGCCACTGATCATTAAGGCCAATCACCCACACCTGCTGGCTCAGCTATAAAGTCTGATGGTGCCAGTCAGTCACTCTCTTGGCTGCTCTGCTCGTCACAGCACCATGATAAACACACACACACACACACACACACACACACACACACACACACAGACACACACACACACTCTCTCTCTCTCTGATGTAAATGTTTCCCATTAGGTAGGTTGAATTCAGACATGTGAAAGTTGTGTGTTCTCCTTCTACAAATTCTCTGCCTCTGTGGCCCCCAGCTCAGAAACTCAACACAGCAGGAAACAAATAATGTGCAGGAATAAAACAAGAAGCATATCAAATTGATATATTGTGCAGGAACAGCTGGTAAGGACCTGCACCTTTTTCGATTTTCAATTTTGAAAATGTAATAAGGATGCAGATTATTAATGGAAAATAATGACCTCAATGTAATGGCTAATGCTGATCATGTAAAAGCCATTTGTGGGAAACATAACCATGCACTGGAGGCGTTGATTGAGTGTCAGTGTTAGAAATGCTCAATGACATGGGTAAATAAACTAGAAAACACAGGGCAGCTACAGCCCCTCAGAACTGTAGACCGTCAGCCCGCCCGCTTCTAACCTGATGGTTTGATCTCTGTCATCACACACGATTGGTTGCATGCACATACACATCAACACAACATTTTGTCAGTGCGTGGAGTGTGCGTGGCCGAGCAGTGTGGCAAAAACATATAGGTAGAGCTGAGAGGGAGTGCATTGAAAGGAGAAAAGTGAAGTACAATTACAGGTATCTTCACAAGCAAGGGGTGTACAAACTAGCAGGGCCGCCCTCAGCACGTCAAATCACAACTACCTTTCCAGAGTTGATTCTGTTTTAAAAAATGAATCATGCTATGTAGGAAAGTAGATGCGTATGCATGGAAATCATGTAGAAAATAAAGATCTGTATACTATTTTCTGCCAGGTGGAAGTATCTCCAGTTACTCAGAGCTACCAGAGCTTCATGATGATAAACATACGTCCAGTCAGAGCTCTGAGGAAGCCAGGTCCAAAACAAACACTTAAAACAAAAATTATATATATATGAATATTTATTCCTGTTGCCTTAATTATGGAAGTGCAATTGACTTACTCTCGAGACACTTGACTGTTTTAAACTATTTTGGATGTTTTTTTTTAAACTAAAAGTAAAAGATATGTTACTGGCATGAACAGCATGAAACGCTTACAGTATACGTGGTCTGTTGTGAGTGAATATGGAGATTG
Organism: Trachyrincus murrayi; assembly: GCA_900323305.1. NCBI lineage: Eukaryota > Metazoa > Chordata > Actinopteri > Gadiformes > Macrouridae > Trachyrincus > Trachyrincus murrayi. Next base: position 6,514 of record OOFB01008670.1, on the reverse strand, counting down.
GCCTGGACTGAGATTAGATTCCCGGCCTGAATTATTATCCCAGTCTGTGCCTGACTGGAGGAACGGAGTGCCTATCAAAATGTCTTCATTGATTAATTGATTATGAAATAATGATATAGAAACTCAGAAAGAAGGAGGGCTTTAAAAAAACGTGAGGCTTTTACCTTGAAATGGGAGACGAGGTGCCAGAAGATAGAGCAACAGTATCTTCAGTCTGCCAATGAGTTCCCATGGAAAACTCATTATTTGTCATTGTTCTATAATCTCACTCGGGATAAGCCGGGATAATGACATCGTAACCCAATAGTTACAAATATAACCATCTCAATTAAAAAAAATGGCGGTGTTGGCAAGCATACACTGTTCAGGTAGAAAGTGTGTATTATTATTTTGTTACCTTGTACTTGTCTTACCTAAGAAGAATGCCAATTAGATACATTCCAGGAGAAGACAGGAATTGCTAACAGTATTTCTTTTGATGCTGTTATAAAAGTTGACCTGAGAATGTTTTTATTTATTTATTTAATTCATTCTGACGCCCTTCATGATTGTTGATCCAAAGATGGTCCTTACCATTCCGAGCATTCTGCTTGTAGTTATAATAATGCATGCATCATATTTATCATGCCACTAGTTACTCCTCCCCTACACCTTGTGTCATTAATCATATGAGTGTCACCTGTGTTCATTATTAATTGTGTATAGTTTATGTCCCTGTTTGTTGGTTTCTTTTGATTCTGTCCTTTGTTTCTTTGTCTGCTCTGAGTAAAGTTCCTTGCCTGATAAAAGTTTGAGTTTATTCTGAGATTGGGTTCGTCTCCTGCTTCATGCCTAACAACCCAAAGACAGGGAGATATAGAGTCCCAAATATATCCCATATATATATATATATATATATATATATATATTCACATTCATTTATACATTCCTGAATGTTCTATGTTGTCCATGGGGTTCTGCATCACCCCTCTCAATGTATGTGTTGACCCCAAGGCAACATTCAGCAGTCAATGTCAAGGCATCCGTCGCCCCGTCAACACTGTTCTGTGTGTCACAGAATAGGCCCTTTTCTCACAGCCGTCATCGTAGGATAAACACAGGTGTCACTCATAAGAATAATTATGGGTCTGCTCTTTTTAGGTACCAGGGCACAGGGAGTTGTTTCTTTCTTTCTCTTCTCTCGCATTTTCACCAAACGCATCTTCAATTCAATTGGGGAAAATGACTAGTCTAATAGTCCATTGCTCTAGTTGTTTGACCTGTATATTTGCTCTATTCCCTGCTTCCATACCTACCTGCATGCACCAATTTGACTTTGAATGAACTGTTTCTTTATTTTTTTCGATAGACTGGTTGGTCCTTTGAGGTTGTCCTGTATACCCCGCCTAAAAAAAAACAGACTTCGATTTGAAGGAAGGATTAGGAATGAATATATAACCTGTCCTTGCAGTGGTGCGTATGCAACTTATCTCTGTGCTTGTTCTGTCACAGAGTTAACACACCCGATGTTGACAGTAATGGCATGCTGTGGTGATCTGGCCGTGTGGATTTGAATTTCAGATGCACTTCCCTGGGTATTTGTTTGTGTTGCACCTAGCAGATATTTTTTGTGACAAAATGTAGTGTGAAAAACAATTCATCAGTCTAGTAGGCATTATAAAACTGTCGTGGAAATTATGAACTACACACCACATGAAACATGAGCTTCTATACAATATAGTTAATTAAATAAACCTTTGTATAAAGTCTCTTTGCACCTCAAAGAGGCGTCCCTTCCTCTACTGACACTGTAACCACGAGACCCAACACTACAGCCATACCATATGGCCCTCTCCCCTCAGTATGTGGTATGTGCATTGATACTTAACTTGGCCTCTCCCGCCATGGCTGGCTTCAGCCATGGCCAATCCTTAACTCTCCACGATGGTGAAAGCTACCCTATAAGAATCATGTACAACCATTCTCACAGAAGATGCTTGTATGTTGTTGCCTGTGTCTTCCCATGATCATGTTCTATTAAATCAAATACTTTGCTGTCAAGAAGTGTCCCAAAAAAGAAAATACTTTTTCATCAAAAACATAGTCCGATACTATACATGTATATCTGTAAAAGGTGTTATATCCATAACAGCATTAACACGTGTGATTCATAAACCAATCATGTACAGTTGTATGAATAAATAGAGCCAAAGGTTAAATGGTAGGTCTAAAAGGCACTTCATTTAATCACAGCTTTTATTTTGCTAATTGATTGGCTAAAGGTAGCCCTAGAACCAGATAATTGCAGTTTGTACGATGCAAACATTAACCTTCCTTTGTTTTAGTTAATGACCTGCAAAAAAGAGAAAAACATGTTTTTAGATACCATACATATTTTTATAAAAAAATCCATACAATTATATTACATGAATCATAGTATATACTATGTCAGAATGCTCTGGTTTTCATTCACCATCAGAGCAATTGTACTGACCGAGTTTATCCAGGGGATGTAGGCGGAGACCCTTGTGAACACAGTAGGTTTCTTGGGAGTATTGCAGCCCATGCCTGATACGAAGCTGGCCACACCATGGACAACATATCTGGAGTTGACGTAGCAGTTCAATGGGCCGCCAAAGTCACCCTTAACCCAGAGATGGAAATGAGATGTTAGGCAATAAAGTCTGTATACTGAGCATCTTCAATCTGATGACTGTTGTTGGTGGGGATGGTTGGATGCTTGGATGGATAATTTGGTTAAAAATATAGAAATAAAGGTTGCTCCCCTGGAATGTCCTCTCATCTTTCAACTCAAATCCTGCAAGGTTCAGATAATAACAATGAAGAAATTGAGATTTCCTAATAGTGCTGGGAGCCATCTGCAGTAGCCAATCAGTTGTGATGTCATCGATTGCAAGGATTACAAACCATTCAAAATGTGCCTTTGAAGTGGGGTAACTCTGTAACGCAAATGTTTCTGTCCTGGTAATAGCTGGTCTATTTATATATCTAGCTCTTTCAGTTGGATGAAGCTGTTCCTGGCTTGGGAACAGTACTGTCCAATCCTGGAAAGGAACTTCTTGTCTAAAAACATAGGGTCTAGACATCGAATCCTTCAAAAATATTAAATGTAAAAATGCAGTGGCATAAGTAAATGCAATGTATCCATACATAATATCCTCACTGACAAACTGTTACCAAATACTCTATCGATAGAAGAGAGACCCATAGTGGAATTTGCATAATATTTTGTATAGGTCATGTACTTACATTGCAACCAGATTCAGCAGTGCCTCCTGCACAAATCATAGTGGTTTTAATAGTGCTGCCCCACCAGCCAGAGCTGGTGCAGGTCTCATGGTCCACGATGGGAAGGTGGGCCTGCTTCAACCTCACAGACAGGCCACCGTTAGCTTTAACAGGGGACAAGATGCTTATTTTACTGAGTTGACCCAATGCATCCCAGCATACTCTTTCAGCATAATCAGTTCAATATTCATCGGTTGCTAATCTTACAAAGCTAGATCTCAAACATTTTTGATTGGCGAAACCTTTTTACCTTTTTAAATATTATATTAATTAAGAAATCTCCAAAATGGCACTGCCCAGTGTCGTCATCCTCTACATCACTCGCTGAGGTGAGGTTTGCTGATTGGACGATATTGTTCAGAGCCTAGCTGCCTGTGTCAGGCTGGTTCCAGACTAATATCTCGCTGCAAAAACTGAGGTGAGCTCTAGGCTGAGACTAGCATAATGCCATTTGATAACACCCTGCCATCCTTGCAACAACCTTTTTCTACCCGCATTTTGGTTCAGATTTGCCGAGACTTCTGTGATTTTGCCAGGCACAAGTGTGTGGCAGTGCAACATGACTCAGTGTGTGGCGAGGTGTGACTCACTGGAGGTGCGGCCCCAGCCGGTGATGTAGCAGAAGTTGTTGTGGGGCAGGATCTGCTCAAAGGGCGGCAGAGAACCCAGCTGGACGTAGGTGTTTAGGGAGGCCTCAGACGACAGACGTAAAAGGGCAATGTCATACCTAAATGTCACACAAATGGACTCCATTCAATCAACTGTAATTGGGAAAGGCAGAAATGCAACATTTCTGTCTCGCTGTTCCCAAACATTGTCTGGACCAAATGTCAAAAATGAAAAGATAGTTTCTTTTTTGCATAAACCTAGGCATTGAAAGGCATTGGAGGCCTGAAATATTTACATTATGGGAAATCAGTCACTCTCCACAGCACTACAGTCACTCCTTCTCACCAAGTCAGGAACCTTGGGGTCATTTTGGACACGTCTCTCTATTTTGAGGCACATGTTAACAACGTTACCAAGACGTGCGTTCTACCACCCCCACAATGTGGCCTGTCTCAGACCCTCCCTCTCTTCTGCTGATGCTGAAAACCTTCATCCATACTTTCATCACCTCAAGGATTGATTACTGCAATAGCCTCCTCATCAAAATCCTCAACTGACTATAATACGTCCAGAACTCTGCAGCATGACTCCTCACCAGAACACACTCCAGAAATCATATCACCACTGTCCTCCAGAAACTGCATTTGACTGCATTCTACTCCACACCTACAAGGCACGTCATGACTCTGTCCCACTCTACCTCACTGAGCTCCTCCATCCCTACACTCTCCAGCCCTGACGATGCGGACCCTCTTCTGGCCTATCTGCAAACCAGGGTCAGGTTGGCTTCATGGGGGGACAGATCGTTCAGCTGGACCGCACCTCGGCTATGGAACGCCCTTCCCAGACAGATCAGGGCGGCTTAAACTCACCTCTTCATCACTGCCTTCAGCTAACCACCTTTTCTCTGTCACAAACCCCGCCCCCCCCCCCACCCTGACTCCACCATGTGTGTTACTTTTTCCTTTACTTTGTCTTTGTCTGTATTCTTTGTTGCAGTTGGTCAGATTGTACAGCATTTTGAGTCTATGAAAAATGTAAATGCATTTCTTTTGTACAGAACAAAGCCTGCTAAATGGTAAAATACGTATCCCATATAAAATATTATTTTGATTAGCATTATTTATCCAGAAAGACAACACCAGTGATACTGAAATGTAATCTTAATCTTATCTAATATGTATCATATATAATATATACTGTGAAATACAATAAAGACATGAAATGAAAAAGTCAGGAGTCATGGGTGTGTTTTACAGGCCTACCCAGAGGATATGCTGTCACCGTTCCACTTGGGATGAATATGGATGCTGTGGATGCCCCTGTACTGTTCCCTGCCATAGCTGGCGCTGAGATGGTACTCGCCAAGAACCGCACGCCAGCTCCTAGAACTGCACATCATCAATTAATGACGCTTTCTCATTGTCTTTTTGATTTATTATTTTGCTTTCACTTTGATTTGTGATAACACAAATATTCAGGTGGGATGAAGAAAGAAATGTTAAATAATGAACCCAAAAAGATCATACTGACAGGCAAAAAGAAACCTCACAATTTGAATATTGATGCTACTGTAAAATTTGAGAGTTGTAGAGAGCAGAAGGGAGCAAGATTTTGAAACTAAACAACCAAAAAAAAGGTCCCTTCCCCCTTTGCTCCCTCCCGCCCTCTTCGCCATTGAGAAGTGTTGCATTTCATGACAGACAAGATGGATTATTTCCCCAAACCAATTCGGGAAGAGATGCCCTGATTGGTCAGAAATTAGCTGGGAGCAGTCAAAAGTCTAAATTGGCTCATACAGAGGCAGGCACAGATATTCTCACAGCGCATTTAACTCACTAATAGCTGACGGATGACTAGGCCATTTCTAACAAATCACACTCAAACAATAGCTCTTAAATCTTATCTACAGCACCTTTAAGGCATTGCTTTTCATTAGAATCCAATTAACACAAACAATAGCAACATACAGATGCAGATCGGTAGTGTAATGGTATAGCAGTTAGCGTCCCAGTATGTGTAACGCTGTTGCATATATGAGTAAATACCTTTGCACACAGTGTGCAGCAGTCATGACCCATCCTTTCTGGACCAGAGTCCCTCCACAGCCGTGGGTGTAAGAACCTCCAGACTGGTACTGGAGGGAGACCTATTGGGAAGATGGCCACCTCCCATTTAGAGTTTGTGTCGTTATGGTAGTATCACTTTCGTCTAAGCTAAGCTAAGCTCGTCCCCAAGCTCAGGATCCTGGGTCTTAACACCTCCCTTTGCAACTGGATCCTGGACTTCCTGACGGGCAGACCCCAGGTGGTGAGAATGGGCAACCTCACCTCCTCTGCACTGACCCTGAGCACCGGAGCCCCTCAGGGCTGTGTACTCAGTCCCCTCCTGTACGCCCTGTTCACGCATGACTGTGTGGCCACACGCAGCTCCAACGTCATCTTCAAGTTCGCAGATGACACCACCACCCTGGGTCTCATCTCCAACAACGATGAGACCGCCTACAGAGAGGAGGTCAGTGACTTGGCAACATGGTGCCAGGACAACAACCTCTCTCTCAACGTCTGCAAGACCAAGGAGATGATCGTGGACTTCAGGAAGCGGCAGGGGGGGGGGG
>OOFB01008655.1:2517-13747 GCA_900323305.1 Trachyrincus murrayi | reverse complement strand
GAGCCTTCTGCAGAAACTACTTCAACCTGCTGGACTTGTTGGTGGTGGGCGTGTCCCTGGTTTCCTTTGGCATTCAGTGAGTGATCTCTCTCTCTTTCTCTCTCTCTCTCTCTCTCTCTCTCTCTCTCTCTCTCGCTCTCTTGCTCTCTCTCCATCTCTCTCTCTTTCTCTTTCCTTTTTCTTTCTCGGTGTGTAAACATGTATTTCCTGCCACTACTACCCTCTGTGTGAATGTGCAGGTCCTCTGCCATCTCGGTGGTGAAGATCCTCAGGGTCCTGCGAGTGCTTCGGCCCCTGAGGGCCATCAACAGAGCCAAGGGCCTGAAGGTGATGAACACCAACCGCCAAGCACATCCCAACTACTTAAAGAATACACTGTGTTAGACACCGAGCAGAATCACAGTATCACACGGTCATGTATAACCTGTCCTGTGTTCCTTATGCAGCACGTGGTCCAGTGTGTGTTCGTGGCCATCCGGACCATCGGTAACATCATGATCGTCACCACCCTGCTACAGTTCATGTTCGCCTGCATAGGAGTCCAACTCTTCAAGGTCAGCGCCATAACATATGCAAATACCAGGACTCCCCTATATGGAGTAACCCAGCTACTTTCACACGTGTCATTGTCACCACATTAAAAGTCCCTAAATCCCACACACACAGGGAAAGTTTTATCGCTGTACGGACGAAGCCAAGTCAAGCCCTGACGAGTGCAAGTAAGTGCATTTTAACATCTTCATCACCTTTTGGTTTTAGCTTCTATTACTATTTCAAGTCTTGATAGCAACAATGCTATGCTTCGGTCCTTGAATATGTGTTTCCCCTCTTCCCTGCAGAGGCACTTACATCCTGTACAAGGACGGAGATGTGAACCAGCCTGCCATCCACAAGAGGCTGTGGCACAACAGCGAGTTCAACTTCGACAACGTCCTCATGGCCATGATGGCGCTGTTCACCGTGTCTACCTTCGAGGGGTGGCCTGCGTAAGATACAACCCTCTTCTTCTGGCCATAATATAATATAATAATCTTACATATGTTCACCCACGGTAGATTCTTTACCTATAAGATAAGATAAGATGGTACTTTTTTAATCCCAAGTGGCAATTTCAGGATACTACCTACCATTGGAAGTAAATAATCTACCATTTAAAAAGAAAAACATTGAAACAATGGATCCTCTCTCTGCCTCTCTGTTTGATTCCAGGTTGTTGTACAAGGCCATTGACTCAAACAGGGAGAACCTGGGGCCCATTTACAACTACCGTGTGGAGATCTCCATCTTCTTCATCATCTACATCATCATCATCGCCTTCTTCATGATGAACATCTTCGTGGGTTTTGTGATCGTCACGTTTCAGGAGCAGGGAGAGAAAGAGTACAAAAACTGTGAACTTGACAAAAACCAGGTTAGTCTAAGCCTGTTTTCACATGCTTCTGAGCATGTTTAAGGCATTGTTTGATAAACTAGTGATATACCGACTTCTAATGCATACTTTATGTAAAATGTTTTACGAAAACATGTTTTTATTTTTTATCACTATGGTTGAGATTTAGTCCTCAAAATACCCAGTAAGTTTCTTGTCTCAGAATGGAGCACATTCGTAAAAAACAACCAGAAAAAACGCCCCTCCCTCCCTCCCTCTCTACGTCTGTCCGCCATTGAGCAGTGTTGCATTTCACGCACCTTTGATTAACAGACAAGATGGGTTCTCCGAACCAATCACGGAAGAGATGCCCTGATTGGTCTAAAATCTAAATAGTCTCATACATAGGCAGGCGCAGTCAACTAGAAACAGATATTCTCACAGAGCATTTCACTCACTAATAGCTGACGGATGGCTCTGCCATTTCTAACAAATTACACTCCAATTATAGCTCTTAAATCTTACCTACAGCACCTTCATGCATGTGCTTTAATCCAAAGCGTCTTACAGTGGCTTCAGTTAGCTAGTATGGCATGGATGCCGCCTCGTTATCTTAACCACATACACGTGTGTGTCCTCACAGCGCCAGTGTGTGGAGTATGCACTCAAGGCTCGTCCGTTGAGGAGGTACATCCCCAAGAACCCGTACCAGTACAAGTTCTGGTACGTGGTCAACTCCACCGGCTTTGAGTACATCATGTTCGTGCTCATCATGCTCAACACGCTGTGCCTGGCCGTACAGGTAAGACGCACCCATGTACCCGGGGGTTTCACCGCTTCAGAGGGATAAACAACAATGTGATGAAGTCAACTTGAATGTTATTTTGAGGTTGAAAGTTTTGGAACCATAATTCTTTGTTTAAAATATTTAATCAATATTTTGGATTCCTGCTGCTATTTTGTATGGACATTTGCGACATTTTATTCTGTAAAAAACTAAGAATTCCTTCTTAAGAAGATTATTTCATTGCTTATTGTATTTTTAGTGTTAATGTTTTTTAAATAATAACAAACAATGACACCTCCATCTTGTCTTTCCAGCACTATGGGCAGTCAGCGCTCTTCAACTATGTGATGGACATTCTCAACATGGTCTTCACTACGGTCTTCACTGTAGAGATGGTCCTCAAACTCATTGCTTTCAAACCCAGGGTACGCCAAAGCTTCATTTGATCACATTTTACACCCAGGAATGTGCCCAGTTGAAATGCACATAAAACACACACCCTAAGAGCCAAACTGGTATACATACTGAAATATTATGATTATTATACTTATGATGAATGATTTGAATGATATATGCTTATTATTAACATATTTAAAGCCGACCACTTTGTTAAAAGTAAATGCTGGTGTGTAGATATTGTCAAATCAATATGCAAATTCATATATTCATATGTTTTAAACCATCTCACTCCCCCTGACTACTGCGTGGCCATCAGCTCTGTGTTGCGAAGAAGGACAGGTTGCTTGTAAGCACTTGGTGTGGTGTGGTGTGGTGTGCAGTGATGCTACGGCTGTTTACCTCCGACAAGCCTCTTTGGCTGGTTTCCTGGTTCAGCCACATATATCCCCTCAGATATGTGCACATTTTAACTTAAGCATACAAAATATGATAAAAGATAAAATACAGATGCATTTGAGCGTGGAGATGCTGGACTAGTGTTGTATACTAACGTTTACATCCATTCCACCCCACCACCCCCACTTTGCTCAGGGGTATTTTGGGGACGCCTGGAATGTTTTCGACGCCCTGGTTGTGATTGGCAGCATAGTAGATATTGTTCTCAGTGAGATCGATGTAAGTAAGCCCGTCTCTGCTAAGGCTGGCCCAGCCTCTCTCTCTCTCGTGCTCGCTCTCTTTCTGTGGTCTGGACATCTTGCGGTCACAGCACAGCTGTCCACAGTCTTCAGGGTTCTAACTCGCCAAACAGTTTCCACTTCCTGTCTGATCTAACGTACTAACTTCTTGTCTCTTCATCTCTCTCTCTCTCGCTCTCTCTCTCTCTCTCTCTCTCCCTGACCCTTCCATGACATCACATTGTTTCTCATGTTGCCATTTCCCTCAACTCTCGCTGTTCTTTCTTTCTTTCTCTCCTTGTTGTCTTCCTTTCTTCCCTTCTTCCTTTCTCTTCCACGACCATCTTGTTTCCCTTCCCGTGTAACAGCACTATTTCACTGATGCTTGGAACACGTTTGATGCCTTAATAGTTGTCGGTAGCGTCGTTGACATTGCTATCACTGAAGTCAATGTAAGTACCACTCCTCATGCCTCCCTTTGGAACTGAAGCCTTACAGTAGTTTGCCAATGGGCAACTTCTAGAACGATAGGCAGCATGCATGTGGTCACCTTTAGTTCCACCTACTGGGTGTTCAGTCGGAATGTTCATTGGTTTAGAGTGACCCCATTTTAACTTGATATATATGCCATGATAAAAGCCTAATGTTGTTTTTGAAGAATTGTATTGTGAGTGAAAAAGGCATTCTTGGCTTATGTAAAACTGCAGGGCACCATTGGTCTTCTATGTAAGGTTTCAGTTCGTCTTTAATACTGTAAACGGTCCTGTTCACCTGTCCCTCGTACCCGTAACTTGAACTAACCATATTGAATTTCTTCTAGGATTCTAACCGTTTCTGCATGTCTGCTTGTCCATTACAGGAATCATTATAATATTATGTCTGTAAAAACAACAGCGTTGTGATCATTTAGATGTGTGTTAAAACCGGTGAACCCTACATTTCTCGAGGTTTGACATAATGGCTGTTTGACTGCTCATGTATGAACGAAGTTGTCTAATTCTTACTCTTTGTGTATTTTGTTTCCATAGAAACTTGTAGAGGCAAGTATGTCAATGAATCCAATGTCTTTTTGTGTCTAATTTTGTTTTGACAACTTTATCTTTGGAACCCCTCTACCGTGCTAATGGGTTAGGAACTCAACCGGTCATCAACTTCATGGGTTCATAAGATTAGAATTATTAGAATTACGATACACATTATTAGATCATTCAATGCAGTATAAAGGTTTAATAAAAAAAAAAACTTGACAGAGGTTGACTATGTCTAGACATCCACAACAATAACCTTCTATTCATGCTAGTTAATGCTTATTTTAAAGAGCAAAATGGCCACAGCGTAAGCTACTAAATAGTTGGCTCACCGAGCCTAAGAGTGAAAGGAAATGATGACAGGATTCTTAATGCTCCACCGATCCCCAGCCCTTGTGAGAGAACTACTTTCTGAGCTGCAGTGCTGTTTTTCTGGAGTTTTCTCATTTGTGTACTTTGTGCATGAGTGGATGTGCACAGGCAATTACCCAGTTAAACATGTTCTGTTGTACATGTGGGTAATATATGTTATTGCATGTTTGTGTGTGTGTGTGTGTGTGAGAGAGAGAGAGAGAGAGAGAACGAGAGACAGAGATTGAGTGTGTGATGTGTGTGTATGTGTGTTTGCTCACACACATATACGTGTGTGTGTGTGTGTGTACGTGCGTGCGTGCGCATGCTTTTATGATTTTTTACACGTGTGCATGTACGTGTACGAGTATGTACTGCGTTCTGCTGTGTCCTTACCAGTATGTCAGTATGTGTTGGTTTATACCTAAATGTTTTGTGGTAATAACAAAGCGGTTTTGCAAGGTCTATAATGGTCGCTCTTGTGAGACGCCCTGTAGCCATCCACTCACTGTTCTCTCTTATTTGCTGTCGTGCATGCATGCAGCTCTGCGTCTCTGTGTGTGCGTCATCAGTAGGCATAAACACATACAGTGTGTTTATACGCGTTATCACTTGCGATGCTGAACACCTCTGACTGGTGTTCGTCTCCCAAGTGCATGCTGGGAATGTCAGCGGTCACCTCGCTTTCCTCACATTTCATTTCATGTCCCACCCCTTCCTTCCCACCCCTACCCCCTCACAGATAGCGCTGGGCCACCCTCTCCACACTCCTCCGGTCAGTTCCTCCCCCTGCAGCGTGTTGTCGGTGTTGTGTGTCTCACGTAACGTCACCTCCAGACAGAATGGCCCTGGAGCTCAGAGCTTCGACGCTTTCCTCCTACACAACATTGAGGACATGCATAGAGTCTGTGGATCTCACTATATGTGCATCAGGGTTTTAAAAGCACAACGTGACGATGATACAAATGTGATCCTTAAAGTTGTGTCGGCCACAGCAGCTTAATAGTACACGCCTATATTGACAAATGCCTTCGTGCAACAAAGGTGATATAATTAGCCCCAAGTAAAGGAAACAGGAGGCCAAATCCCGTGTATTTTGCCCACTTGTTTAACACATGAGCTCAATGTAGGACTTGAGAATTAATGTCAATTATGAGTAAAGACAGAGAAGTTGCTATCTGCTCCAGGCCTAGTCTCAAAACACCTAGACACCTATATACTCAACCTAGAAGCTGCGTTGTACATTTAGGTAGCACAGATATGTAACACATCTATATAAAAAGTATCTGACTTTCCAATATGTTTCTATTAAAGAAGGGTCATTTAGTTGTTACCAGTAGCAGTAGCTGTTTGGATTTAGCGTTGGCTCATATTTGTATGAGGTTATTCAGAGATATGCATCATTAACTTGACCTAAATAAAAAGCTGTTCCCCTCTAAAAAAGCACTGTGACTTTGCAGTCATTATAGATGCACCCCCCCCCCCCCCCTATGTGGTTACTCAAACCACATTACCCTTGAGCTCAATTGACAACTGTTGCATAGAGCTACTTGGACTCTCTAACGGAATGGGAATTTCGCTCAAAACAAGTGATAACGGCGGTCGAGACAAAACCGCTGTTTGCAGCTGTGTGTGTAGCGATTGCAGGTTTCTAAAAGTGCCAGCTCACAGTCATGATGGAAATAATTCAGCAGCACAAGTCACATTCTTTGGGGAATCTTACCTGAAGGATTTGGAGCATTTTTGGAAATTGCCTTCTTCTGGCTGATTGACTCGCTTTGTTATTGACGTTATATAACAGCGTCAAATCTAGGCAATTTAGGAAGTAAAACTTCTCTTTAATTACAACTAACATTAAACTCTGATTTCTGCGCGTGTCGGCTATATCACCATTTAGGACAAACCGAAATGAAGAGTGTTCAGGTGCCGATCAGTAAATGGCCACGGCTAGACGCAGCTTGTGTCCTTGTTGCGGTAGTGTCGTTCACGCCGGCGCTGGTTCTGGATTGGGGCTGAGGTTCTTCGATGATCTTGTGTGTCTCTGTGAGTGACTGTCTCTGTGTTCTGCTCTGTCTTCCTGTAGTGAGCTCTTAAAGCTCAGAGTGGAGCTCATGTGTAGAGCAGGTGTGTAGCCTCCTGTCAGGTGCATGATCACCTCTACCACCCCTTCCTCTCTCTCTCTCTCTCTCTCTCTCGCTCTCTCTCTCTCCCTCTTTCCTTTATCCTCCTTTCATTTCTTTTCTTTCATTTCTCTAGTTTTCCTTTTTTCTTCTCTGTACTACCTTTGTCTCACTCCTGCTTTCTCCCCCCCCCTCCATTTCCTCTTCATACAGTGGACTGCAAGAGCGCCCTCACATGGCGGCTTTGTTGCAGGGCACTGTTGACATGCATGGGTTGCTGCAATGCTGACCACCAATGGCTCGTCATGATCCTCTGAATTGATTGTGAGTGTGTGTGTGTGTGTGTGTGTGTGCGTGTGTGTGTGTGTGTGTGTGTGTGTGTATGTACGTATGTGTTTGTGCAATGCTTACACCGCAACCTGGCAATGCTGAATGCATGCTCCCTCCATGCCGTGGCAGGATTACCTAAAGAACCTCCTCAAGCTAACATTGTCACATGGTATTATTTCTCCTCATTCCGCACTTCATATCGACAGTGTGTACCGGGATTTGAGCGAAGCCATATCTGTACTGGAGAATCTGTTATAGTCTGTGCTAAGATGGCTGAGCATATTCCCAGTGCAGATGTGATTGTGGTTGTAAAAAGCAGGCCTCTTATAATGCAGATTCAGCAGGTATCTAAAGCACTCTGGTCACTGCTACTATCCCACAGGGAGCTTATCTACTCTCTATGCTTTAATAACAGCTCAGTGTGCTTGGGTGTGGATTTGTGTGCGAGAGCAAACACAAATTTTATTAACTTTTTTTTTTGTTGCAAAGCAAGCATTTTTTTTTATTTCATCCTCTTAAAACATACTTTTGTTTTTTTTCAATATATTGATTGCAAGCCAGATACAAATAGACAAATAGAATGTCGTGGTTTTGCGAAGACGTCCCGGTTATTCTAATAATGATGGCCACAGTACACACAATGACAATATCCTAATCATGGATGTTGTTGAATCATGTCATTCGCTTGTGCAGGAAAAACGGCTCACTACCTCCAGAAAGAAGGGCTGTATGCTATAACAATGGGATTGTGTGTCTGCTACGACAGGGTTTCAAAACGTGTCTTATCAGTTGGCGTTTCATTCATTATATTCATCCATTGAGGATACATGTCAGTAGGGCCACATTTAAACATCTACCAAATACATGTACCAAAGACCCATTTAAATCCACTTAAATCACAGAGATTCAACCATTCAACCACACTAGTCACGACCATTACACAGGGGGAGTGATAAAGTTGTATGTCAATCTTAAATGTTAATTCCCTTCCCTTTAGTTCCATGTTTGTCAGTCTCACATCTGAATTCATTTTAGATGAGTTTTGTTTGGACGTGACCAATCTGTCCTGTTAAAAGTATGTTCCACGTGTGTCTACATAGTACATGTCCATAGCCTGTGATAATGTATAATGTATAATCGTCATTGATGTTACAGTGTTACATAAGATATGAGATAATATCGCCCTGTCGTTTTTCCCCCGATATGTTAGCGGCCAGTGAAGTCTTGAATGCTTTGTCTTGGTGTAATCTGATGAGAACATATATGTCTTGTAAGAGTTAGTGTCCCAGCATTACCTGTGGGTTATGGTAAAGTTGTGTAAGTCATTAACACAGGTCTTTGATTTTAAAGCCAACGGAGACTCCTCAGGTGGATGAGCTGGGGGTAAGATGTTTCCCCTCCCCCCACCCGCACCACCTCTCAGGGTCATGCCCATGTTTAGACTTGTTCTATTTCCTCTTTTTATTTCTCTTGTCGCCTACAATACCTTATGGTTTCAACTGCTTTTTTCTTTATATTTTAATTCCATGTACCTCCATGTGGTAATGTTTTCGTTCTCTGTTCTATTTTTGTTTCTCATGTTTGTTTTTTTAAAAGATTTTTCTTTTGTTAATTTGCTTTTCATTTCTTAACTATTTCAGAGTTTTGGTTTGGTTTGGGTTTTTCTTAAGGAGAGTGTGTCACTCAAACCTGGAGTTGTGTGTCCCCGTTCCGGTGGGAGTGGTTGCTTTGGGCCCCTCCCCACGTTTGTACCGGTGACATGGCTACATGGTTTCTGCTGGCACACTTGTGTGGGCCAGGGACCTATGGTTGACGCCCCCCCCTCCCCTGCCCCGGCCCCCCCCTGGAATCAGGTCACCCAAAACCTTTTGACCTTTGAACCTCCCGGCCACCCTGCGTTAAGGGCTGGCCCCCACTGTGACTCTGCATGCAGTGACTCTGGACTGAGGGTGCCATGCTTGTGCAGATGTATCCTGTCAAGTATGACAAGGTTTTATTGGTTCTTCCAGCATGTCCGCCTTCTTTGCTTCCTCCTCCTGTAGGTCTGTACAGTGGCAGGGGTCCTGGTCAGTGCTTTGCGAATGAGACCCACAGACACATATCTGCTGCAGACGCATTGCAAGACACGCACCTCTCATTGTCGGGCAAAACTTCTGGGGGAAACTGTGGGGGGCTCTGGTGTCAAGATCTCATGTCGGGATCTCATGAACAAATCAATCGAGATCAGAAATGTATTGATGGCTACCCTGGCTTCTGATTGGAGACAGTGGTGCGTATGGTCAGGGTGCAGTGCTGCTGTCATCAGCCCATATGTGTCACGTGGCTCAGGTCTCAGCTTAGCTCCCGCCCCAGCAAAGGCACGGCCAGGGTCTCTGTGTGCAGGATGTAACCCCCCGCCCCAGCAACACAACACACACACACCCACACACACACACACACACACACACACACGCCAGCGTCTAACTGAGCGCTCCATCCCCACAGAACACTGAGGACAGCGCCCGCATCTCCATCACTTTCTTCCGTCTTTTCCGAGTCATGCGATTGGTCAAGCTGCTGAGCAGAGGGGAGGGCATCCGCACCCTGCTGTGGACATTTATCAAGTCCTTCCAGGTCAGCTCTTCTCCATTCAGAAGGAGTTAGAAAGTCACTGTGTTGCGTTGTGATATGAAGCCTTACCTTGGGCTCTTCTCCCTGTTCTCTCTCCAGGCCCTGCCATATGTGGCACTTCTGATAGCCATGTTGTTCTTCATCTACGCTGTGATCGGCATGCAGGTTGGGATTTAGGCTCGTTGGAAAACGTCTTCCCTATTTGGTCGTTGGCCAATTCTAATATACGTTTCTCTTGCCAGGTGTTTGGTAAGATTGCCATGGTGGACCACACGCACATCAACCGAAACAACAACTTCCAGACCTTTCCACAGGCTGTGCTTCTGCTGTTCAGGTACGTGGGGGTCAAGGGTCAGACCAGGATCCAAATAGGTTTTTTCCCATGTCAACATGGGAGGAATTGTTCTGTGTGTGTCTGGTGGCTGATGGAGGCATTGTTTCTCAGGTGTGCCACTGGTGAAGCGTGGCAGGAGATCATGCTAGCATGCGTGGCAGGGAAACTGTGCGACCCGGAGTCGGACTACAACCCCGGAGAAGAGATGACCTGCGGCAGCGGATTCGCCATCATCTACTTCATCACCTTCTACATGCTCTGCGCCTTCTTGGTACGCATAAACCATACACAGCACTGTTTCTGTGATATTTTGTCACAAGTCTGGCATTTAGAAATGTCATGATATTAGATTTAATTTACCTAGCACTAACTAGCAATACAACAGACGTACCAGCTAATGTGCTAAATATGGACTATTATTATGTAAATGTTCCAACAGTTTGTCACGTCTGGCATTTCACCATAATACTTCCTACAGTGTAGTAAGACATTTTCTTCTGCTCTTCTAGATTATTAACTTGTTTGTGGCTGTCATCATGGATAATTTTGACTATCTCACGCGTGATTGGTCGATTCTGGGGCCCCACCACTTGGACGAGTTCAAGAGGATCTGGTCTGAGTATGACCCTGAGGCAAAGTATGTGCTTCTAAGCATCATTTCAATACAGCAGTGTTTCTCAGTGTCTTGTGCTGCATCAGTAACCAGTGAACTGTTTCTCAGTGTCTTGTGCTGCATCAGTAACCAGTGAAATGTTTCTCAGTGTCTTGTGCAGCATCAGTAACCAGTGAAATGTTTCTTGCTGCAGAGGGAGAATTAAACACCTGGATGTTGTCACCCTCCTCCGCCGTATCCAACCTCCTCTCGGCTTCGGCAAGCTATGCCCACACAGAGTGGCATGCAAGGTCTCTCTCTCTCTCACTCTCTCTCTCTCTCTCACTCTCTCTCTCTCTCTCTCCTCTCCATGTTCTCGCTGTGTCTCTCATTCTCTTCTCTCTTCTCTCCATGTTCTCGCTGTCTCTCCCCCACCACACAGAGTGGCATGCAAGGTCTCTCTCTCTCTCTCTCTCGCTCTCTCTATGTTCTCACTGTCTCTCCCCCACCACTCGCTTCTCTCTCTCTCTCTCTCTCTCTCTCTATGTTCTCGCTGTCTCTCCCCCACCACACAGAGTGGCATGCAAGGTCTCTCTCTCTCTCTCTCTCTCTCTCTCTCTCTCTCTCTCCCCCCCC
>OOFB01008651.1:17246-31007 GCA_900323305.1 Trachyrincus murrayi | reverse complement strand
ATGAAGATGATGGAAAGGAGGATTTTGATGATGAATTATAGAAAGAGCGAGAGAAAGACAGAGAGAGAGTGTGTATGTGTGTGTGTGTGTGTGTGTGTG
This sequence comes from Trachyrincus murrayi, assembly GCA_900323305.1. Lineage (NCBI taxonomy): Eukaryota > Metazoa > Chordata > Actinopteri > Gadiformes > Macrouridae > Trachyrincus > Trachyrincus murrayi. The sequence continues at coordinate 30,908 of OOFB01008651.1, read as the reverse complement.
TGTGTGTGTGTGTGTGTGTGTGTGTGTGAGAGAGAGAGAATGAGGTGCTGTATGGATGTATGTATGAAGTGACTCCTGTAAAAAAGCCTGGCATTAAGGAAAGCAGATGTGGACGTATGAAGCCTCACATGCCATTACAAGTACCAAACTAGAAGTTTTTGTTTCCAAGCATTTCAAGTGTTTATATGTTGCCTCTTGTTACCAGGCAGTACGGAGCCCTATGTCCATGTGAATGACTCAGAGTTCACAAGAGTGGAACAGGTGAACCGGTAAGGTATTTGCTATCTGAGCTATAAAGTGAAATTGTCCATTGTTTTTGTCGAATGTCGTTTTGACGCTAAACGTACAGATCTAAACATATTAAATCTAAAGTTATTTTAAGCAAGTCAGGGATTAAAAAATGCAGTTAAAAGGACCAAGATGGGTTGAACATGCCCCTCACTGTGCCCTCTGCTTTTAGGATGCGACCAGCTTGAGTACGGACACCTGGTGTGTCTCGGTGTTCAGGCTCCACGTCTGCAGCTTTCAACACAAGAAGCGGTGAGTTTCATTTATTTTTTGCGTCTTATTTTCCAAATGAAAATGTAATAACGAAATGCAAATGTAACATTCATGCAAAAAAATATACATGGATGGAATTTAGTTGAAACATGCTATGCACACGCATTCATTTTTGTCAAAGAAATAATAATAATAAAAAGACCTTGACTTAATTCGTAACTATTTATTCAACACTTGTTGCTTGTTCAGACGTTGTTTAGACGTAGGCCATGACCTCCTCCTTATCCTGATTGCAGTGACCAGCGGAGGGCAGAAGGCCATTGGGTCTCCATGGGGATGGACCAGAGGCTGCATGTGACGGAGGAGGAGGCCCTGAGACTCCTCCATCACACACCCCTAACGCTGAGCGGAGGGATGTAGAAGAAGGACAGCCTCTGCAGCAATGGGTGTCACAATACCTATTCCTCAAAGCTTGACAAATAAAACTAAAAGGACCTTGATCATTGTGCAGTAAGGGTGTTCTCTTGGAGTATTTCCATTCATTTTCATACACAAACTTCTTTTAGGATGGGCTGTGTTTTTGGGCAACAAAAGATCTTTGTCTTAGTTAAGGATTAGGAAAAATTACCACATATTTTAATAGCAAGTGCCAATTCCTGTTTCATTTGGAAGCAACTATGACATTACTATTTAAAAAAAAAAAATTTTAAAGCACACTAATTGTGTGTGTGTGTGTGTGTGTGTGTGTGTGTGTGTGTGTGTGTGTGTGTGTGTGTGTGTGTGTGTGTGTGTGTGCGTGCGTGCGTGTGACCCCATGCTCCTAACGCAAAGAAAATCTTACTTTGAAGGAACAGGAAGTGTTTGTTGGCCCCACCCACATGTACAAAACGATTAAAATACTGATATTTGTATGCCAAAATCAAACGCACAAAATATTAATCCACACATTAGAAAATCGAGGAAACGAACCATTTTGTTCTATTTTCCATTGCAGCTATAAGAAGTTTATTTAGCATCTGACCCTCCTGCGTCCAAATGTTCAGAGCAGAAGCCGAGCCGGTCACGTGACGCCTCCTACGTCATATGTAAACCCGGGACAAGATGGCGGCCGCCGGAGGAGAGCCCTCAGCCCCGAGCTCCTCGGAGGATTTATTTCAAAACTTTTACACAGAGGTGATTAAACGTCCTAGATAAATGTACCCGTAACCATTAGTTGGATTCAGTACTTAAGATTACGTGTGTTATTTGACGGGGTTTTAAAACGCTTTTCTTGTTCAGCTTTCAGCATCAGCTAACGACACGTACGTTGGCTAACGGTAGCAGCAGAATAACATGCTTTTAAACGCATATTCACATGCTTTTTAAACATGCTTTTAAAAGCATGTTCGCGTTAATTAATGTATTAATACGACCTGCTGAATGGTTAACCCGTTGGATACATATGTGTATGTTTGTTTGTCAAAACCGTTACTATTACCAAGTGACTGTCGGTAGCCTCCTGTTACAGACCCACATGATCAAAGGGTTCAACTAAGCCCAGATCAAGTCTATATTCATATAAGTATACACACCCTATACGTACACACCCTACTAATGTAACACATCTTCTGTTCTTTGTCTTTAGAAAGGCCTGAAGTGCGTCTTGAATGTGTGCTGCTTCTCAAACCATTGTTACTAAAATCAGATGTTTTCACCTTTCAGCTGTTTGGTTTGGCATGTTTGGCATGTTTGGTTTAAACATGAACATTAGATGTGCATGTTGTTTGGTTTAAACATGAACATTAGATGTGCATGTTTGGTTTAAACATGAACATTAGATGGTGATGCACATACTTAGTGAGAAACATGGGCTTGTGTGTCACTTAAGATGTGTGTCATTCATTCATTGGAAAGATTTACTTGTATTTTGGTATTCAGGTTTTACTTCATTTTATTAAGGTGCTATTCAGATTTAACACATTTTATTAAGCAGGAATTATTTTCCAATTGTTCATAACCAACAAAAAGACGCATTTTTAGAAATGTTCCAATTACCCCCTGCAGTCCTTCAAAGTACGCCCATTTGAGAAACCCTGCTGTAGTATATCTGGACAGGTTAACGGTTTATGTATTGTTTTGTCTCAGGTGAAGCAGATTGAGAAGCGGGACTCTGTGTTGACTTCCAAGCAGCAAATAGACAGACTCCTCAGGCCCGGGGCCTCCTACTTCAACCTAAACCCATTTGAGGTAACTGGGTCATCATTGAACACCTTTTGCAGGTGACATAAACGGTTTGGAATATCGGAATATGAGATTAGTTGTAATTGCATCAGTTGCATTTAGCCATACTAGTAATCTTAGACCTGTGTATGACTGGCATTCTTTATTCAGATTCGCCATTGTCAGTATATATATAGATAGATATAGCTATATATAATGTACATATATAGATATAGTTATAGCTATATATACACAGATATATATATATATATACATACACATTAATGACTGCCTTTCAGGTGTTGCAAATCGATCCAGAGGCAACCGATGTTGAGTTGAAGAAGCGATTTCGTGCGGTAAGTAATTCACATGGAGACACCCTAGCAGATTCCCTGACGTCTCTGGTACAATTTACTTTGCAATTCCTACATCTACATTGAAATATGTGCTCTCTTTCTGTGTGCAGCTCTCCATTTTGGTACATCCTGATAAGAACCAAGATGACCCAGACAGAGCACAGAAAGCCTTCGAAGGTAGAAGTACCTTCTGGTTTTTCATGCATTCAGCCTCTACTGCCTCTACAGCCTCGACTGCCTCTACAGCCTCTACCCCGCAGGGTCGAGTGTATCACTGATGACAGTATGGCAGTGTAGTGTCTGTGGCCGTATCCCACATGGTGTGTTATTGTTGTTGTTATTGTTGTTGTGTAGCCCAACACTCCATAATAACGTACCCAATGAAAACGGTGACAAACAATCAAATGTTTAGTCTACTTTCCCGGGTGTCTATGGATATCTTATCCTCAGCCAGAATGTTACTCTGTCTATCCAATGTGAAACACAAGTTTAACTGCACCAGATGACCGCTCACATCATCGTATATTTGGGAGTGTTTGCATATAAATGCGGCTAACTATTGTACAACTTGACATTGATTAGTTTAGCAGAAAATCAGCACATGCACAAGTGTGCATGCACAACCAGGCTTCCGAAGTCAACTAGATGCAGCGAGTGCAGACTAGCAGACGCGAGGTTTAGTCGTAACCGCGCCTGTTGTGTCCCTCCAGCTGTGGACAAGGCGTACAAGCTCTTGTTGGAGCCGGAGCAGAAGAAGAGGGCTGTGGACATCATCAGCGCTGGGAAGGAGTACATAGAGCATATGGTGAGTGGACACTTAACACTCAGGGATATTCATGTTGCAGATCTCACTCTGTAAGCGATCGTTCACATGGTGTTTTGATGTAAACCGTGACGACGCTGCCCTGCGCTCCGACAGATGAAGGAGAAGAAGAAACAACTGAAGAAGGATGGGAAGGCGGTGTATGTGGAGGAGGACGACCCAGAAATGGTAACGCATTCCCCTCCATGTCTTTGGCTTTCCACCACAATGGATTATTAGTGATGATTTTAAATGGGGGAAAAACTGAAATTTATATATATATTTATAAATTTGTTTAATATATATATATTTTTTTTTTCTTCTTTATATATATATATGTATATTAAAAATATATGTATATATATTTTTATATATATATTTAAAAAATATATATATATATAGTAAAAAGTTAATAATAATTATATATTTATTTATTTATTTTTCGGTTTTTTTATATATATAAAAAAAATAATTAAGAAACCTATTTAATATATTTATAGATTTAATATAGCTATATCTTTTCTAGAATTCCAACTCACTGGTCTGTTCCTTGCGTTTCCAGTTCAGGCAAGCTGTGTACAAGCAGACCATGAAGCTTTTCGCAGAGCTGGAGATCAAGAGGAAGGAAAGAGAAGCGAAGGATATGCACGAGAGGTAAAGTGTGTTGTTTACTCCAAATGGACCAACTTCCCTTCGAACTCAATGGCTTCCTTCTCATAAGCTACTTTGAGGAGTGCCACTGTTCATTCCCAACTTAATTTGAATGTGTCAGCCTTATTTGAATGTGTCATTTTCATTTGGATACATCTTTATAATTAACGTAAGCAAATGATTATCAGTGAGATTTCTATGCAACTGTGACCCTGTCCTCTCCCCTTTGAGTTGCATTCAGCCATTGGTAAAGATATCGGGTAACAATAGCGCTATTGTGTTAGGTAAGACGACATATTTTTGTTGGGTCATGCGTTCATCTTTTCATCTTTTCTCTCTTTCTGTTCACCAGGAAACGAGCGAGAGAGGAGGAAATCGAGACAGCAGAAAAAGCCAAGAGAGACCGAGAATGGCAAAAGAACTTCGAGGTATGATTCTTCTTAACCAAAATATGTACATACATAATATATATATATATATATATATATAATATATATATATACATGTACAAGATATATATATACATGTACAAGATATATACATACATGTACAAGATATATACATACATGTACAAGATATATACATACATGTACAAGATATATACATACATGTACAAGATATATACAGTACATACATGTACAAGATATATACATACATGTACAACATATATACAAGATATGTACATACATGTACAACATATATACATGTACAACATATATACATACATGTACAAGATATGTACGTGTTTGTACATTTCATTTGTATTCTGTGGACCGCCAGGAAACGAGGGACGGCCGTGTGGACAGCTGGAGGACCTTCCAGTCCAAGGGGAAGAAAAAGGAGAAGAAGAATCGATCTTTTCTCAAGCCTCCCAAAGTCAAGATGGAGCAGAGGGAGTGAAACTAACGTTTATAACGTCCAAACCCCCCCCCCCCCACCACACTGTCTGCAGGAAGGTCTTCAGTCATCATGCAGCTGTTCACGTGACAATTTACCCCCCTGCCCTCCCCCTTCCCTCCCCCCTCCAAGAAATGTAGTTTTTTGAGGTTTCTATTTTTTTTCTTGTACACATCTGTGATTGTGGAACCTGATGAGAGCATGATGACATTTGGCACAAATGGAGGGCGGGGTATCCAATATTCATTTCTCATATCGCACTGTAGTTTGTCTTGATTTCTGTGGGATTCTTTTCTTAATAAAGCTTGTAAAGCCTATTTTGACGTGGTCTACGAGATGAGTAGGAGATTGGATATTCGATAAGGGTGAAGACAGCCACAGGAGCCTGTTCCATGGATGTGAATTGGACTGGCATCGTGGCGATTACTCTGAAAAGGTTACAGTATTCACTAAATGTATTCATCTGAACGCATGCCTCCAGAGACGTGTGCAGAATACCTCGTGGGGTGTTCATCTCTGATTGGCTTTCAGTTGGTTTCCTAAAAATCTTCCAATGCAGTTCAACATAAAGCAAATGGTGGTAATGCAATACTCGTCGGGTGTCTCGATTACTACTGGATGTTGCCATGTCTACCTTCTTTAGTGCTGTTAAATAAAATACTAGGGGTTTTTTTCTCCCTTGGTTGGTTTTTTAATTCATGGATATGTTTTTGACATATATTTGTCTTGCATGGTTCCAGCCTCTGAGTCCCGGCCGACTATTTAAAAAATGTTGTGCGATTCAGGTCTCTGACTCACTGACATGAAGTGAAACAAAATTGAAATTCAGGATGAATATCAGTCCTTCATCTTTATTAAAACATTCTTTTGGCAGAAACAACCACGTATGAATTGTGCAAAATCAAAGCAACAAACTAAAATACCACTGTTTTTACAGCTCTTATCGGTTCACTACATTGTGATTAATATTGGATGTTTATATGTCAAAAACATGCTTCTGAATCGATAAAGAACTCACTATATATTTTCTTTTTAAGATTGACGGTCAAGTGGTCAGCTTCTAAATTCAGTTGAGCATCTCCACCGTTCTTCTCAGTGACATCCTAGTGTCTGGGACGTGTTGTGCTTTCGTTACATAACTTTGCACTGGTCTGCCCCGGCGGGGAGGCTGGCCGTGGCTCGCTGACCGCTGCCCATCACCCCATCGAGGCTGAGACCCTGGAAGGCACCAAAGAATGTCTTGTGATGGCCCTTGGGTCCAGGCTTTCTGGCTGGGTTGGTGGGTTTCTACAGAAAAGCATTGTAAAGCACAAAGTAAGAAGGTAATTATACTGGGACCCAAATTATTAAACACTAAAGTAACTAGTAGAGTTTATGGTCTTGGTCTTCTGGTCAGTTTGTCTAGACAGGTGTCTGAAGTCCAGCTGTAAGCATATATTATAGTGCATGGTGTTAGAAACTGCCTCATTGTGAGGCAGTTTGCTTCTCAGCACCTTGCCTGACTCATGCCTTGCAATGGTGCTTTCTCTGGAAGTTAAGCAAGGACTGGCCTGGTCCATCCTCGGATGGGAGACCTGTGAATGCTGGGAAGCCAGTAGGGGGTGCTCATCCCTCATCCCTCTGGACTATGTAATTTGCCCAGGACAGGGACTCCCATGACACTCTTTCCAAGAGTAGGCTTTCTAACACTGGGTTGTGGTCGAATAGTCAAACAAATGTATCCTAACCACTTTTCCTTGACCTTTGTGGACAACGTCACGAGGTCAAGGAAAGATGTGAAGGATAATGTATAAGGACTTAGGAAAAGACAACCGCGGTGCTGAGAGAATCTGACGTCACTTACACGAGGCTACGTCATGATGACGTGAACTGCCTAGTGGTGAAACTACAAGTTCTGAAGATGGACTACTAAGAGATCATCTGAGATACTTCCTTATGAACTAAAAGATCATCTTAGATACTTCTTACCGTGTTGGTATATATATACAAAAAAAATAATATATTACAAAAAACTATTATATATATATATATATACAGTATATATATATATATATAAAACATTTTTTATATTTTTATTTTTTATATATATATATATTTAAAAAAATAAGAAACGTATTTAATATATTTATAGATTTAATATAGCTATATATTTTATAGAATTACAAATCACTGGTCTGTTTCTTGCGTTTACATTTTTTTAAATATATATATATATATATATATATATTTATATATATAGTTAAAAAATATATATATTTTTTAATTTATATATATATATAAAAAAACAAAAGTGTGAATGTGTGTATGAAAGTGTGTATGAACGTGTGTATGAAAGTGTGTATGAATGTGTGTATGAACGTGTGTATGAAAGTGTGTATGAATGTGTGTCTCAATGTGTGAATTACAAATCACTGGTCTGTTTCTTGCGTTTCCATATTTTATATATATATATATTTATACATAGTAAAAAAAAATATATTTTTTTTTTCTTTATTTTTATATATATATATATATATTTAAAAATATATATATATATAAAACATTTTTTATATTTTTATTTTTTTATATTTTTATTTTTATATATATAAAAAAATAAGAAACGTATTTAATATATTTAGATTTAATAGATTTAATATAGCTATATATTTCATAGAATTACAAATCACTGGTCTGTTTCTTGCGTTTCCATTTTATATATATATATATATATATATAGTAAATACGATGATCTTGAAGCTCCTTTCCTTAGCATTTAGAGAATTCGACCAGCACTTAGATACTTCCGGGTCATTCACTCAGTTAGGAACCTTCCTCAGCAAAAAAGACTATTGGACCGCAGCCCTGGTGTCCTGGCAACTCCATAACTCACTACATCACTTTCCATCTAAAATAAGTTCTAATTTGTTTAGGGTTTGGTTTCCCGTGTAACGCTTAAAGACATACTGTATATTGTGTGTTCGATTCTCACCCTTGGAAGACAGTGCTGGCTCCTGAAGTGGGTCCTTCTGATGGACCGCTCAGCGTTTTTTTTGGCCACCACTGCTTGCTGTCGTTTCCTAAAGAAGGAAACACATCAACAGTCTTTAGCAACTGTACCTGTGTACACGTGTGTACACACACACACACACAGAGTCAAGCGGCTTACCTGCTTGCGGTTGAGGTTAATCCCCAGTAATTGGTGGTAACATGGTTTATCAAGCAAGAAAACACCTATTTCAGTAGTTTGGAATGTGATTTTACTGGTACTCAAATAACAACAATCATCCCAATAATGGAGGCCCCCCCCCCCCCACACACACACACACACACACACACATCTCCATGTCCAATAGGCCTTTATCTTAGAGGTGCCAAAGTAGGGACAACAACAGCTGTAGCTCATTAAGGGGCTGCAGGTTCAGAGAGTAGCGATCCCAGACGAGCTGACCGTTGCCTTGCATGGTCGACACCGCCATGAATGTGTGTATGAATGTGTGTATGAATGTGTGTATGAATGTGTGTATGAAAGTGTGTATGAAAGTGTGTATGAATGTGTGTGAATGTGTGTATGAATGTGTGTCTCAATGTGTGTATGAATGTGTGTATGAATGTGTGTATGAATGTGTGTATGAATGTGTGTCTCAATGTGTGTATGAAAGTGTGTATGAATGGGTGAATGTGAGGCACAAATTGTAAAGCGCTTTGAGTGGCCACATGTCAGAAAAGCGCTTCATAAATGCAGATAACCGTACAGATAGACCCCTCTTCCTTGTAACTGTAGTCAATACTGCACTCAACTTGTGTCTACGAACATATTTTCATACAACCAGTACATCAACACATTACATGCTACACTCTGCACCCGGGGCGATGATTCTCTCCATGTGTAATCCAACCTTTGTGGTTAAAATAAGCAGACAGACATGGTTCTAAACAGGCTACATAGTATACCTTTCCTTCTTGAGTTCAGCCTGGTACACCCTGAGCCAGGAGTCTGGGACTTTCTGGCTGGTGCTACCAGTGCACGGCAGAGACTTCCTCCTGCCGACGCAGGGAAGGGACATCCGGTGAGCTCCGATGCTCTTCCTGCGGGTGAAGCTGTTTCTGCGGACAGACGGCGTCTTCTTGCTGCCGGGGGCGGCCCTGTACACGCAGCTGGTGAACTGCTTGAGGGGCACGGACAGGGTCTTCATGGAGTCCATAGTGGAAGGGCTGAGGTGTCAAAATGTCACCCTGCGTTAGGGCAAGGCCGATAGCAAGGTCGCTCCCAGATCAAAACCAGATGTTGTTTAAATACGCTGACAGACAGTTATCAAGTTGCACTTCATGTGGATTAAAGATAGGATACATTTACATTTAGTCATTTAGCAGACTCTTTTATCCACGGTGACTTACAAGTGAGACTGAGATTAATCAAAGCATGCGATCATACACACCTGGGAAATGTCAACCGCTCCAGTCGAGGTGTTGCTGTGAAGCACACCACCCAGCATTGTTTCATTAACTGCCTGCTGGGTCACTTCTTAAGGGGATTGACCTATGACCCTCTACATGCTCTCCCCCCTTCCTGTCCAGCAGGAGATTAACTGTAGATCTAAATAGCCTTCATCTCATTAGGGCAGTGGAGGTTACCTGTGTTGAATACCTGTCGTCGACTCATCAACACACAAACATTTACTCTGTATTAAACTTAGAAAATGTCTCTCTTCTCGAGATAATATGTTATAGGTGTCGTGGTCCTTTTCTTGTGCTAAGTTGAAGAGGTCCTCGGCATAATAACTTATTACAATCAGGTCAGAAACGTTCAGGTCAGATACTTTCATAAGTTTTCTTCTCATGCAATTAAGACCGTTTCTGTGGGCATTGCAACCCTCGTATTCTGTGCTGACGTCTCCCTTGTGAGATAAGACACCTGGCCAGTGAGCCTTCTTCTCAAGGCCAAGGTTAGGATGACACAGCTCCTGCTTTCATGTGATACATAAGGGAAGTCATGTTTTAAAGTAACATATTCATTGATATAACATTGGTTTAGCACTTTTAAGAATAAAAATATGTCTTTATGTGGTTATATACTTCAGTACATATACTTGGATACATTTATCTGGATTAATATCCAACAGTGGCACTTTAGAATAACTGCAAGTTTGAAGCATTAATAAAGAAGTAGTAAATTGTGAATATATCATTTATAAATCCATCATTGCTGTAAGGCTCTTTTGTTATTCAATTATTTTCTATTGATTGGTATTGTTTATCAAGAATTATTTCTAAGTTTATATTAGCACGTTTAGTTTGTATGATTTCCTATGTTTGACTATTCAATATCTGCCACCTCATAATCATTACTTTCTAAATGTTTCAGAAGGAGCTGGTACTAAATTTAGTGGAGAATAACATCAGTCTCAGAAGGCCTTGACTCTCTCTGTACAGGGAGATGAAGTGTTGGAGGGTTACTTGTGTACGTATAACCCTAACCCCAGAAAAGAGAGTTTGTCATGTTTGTTCAAAGACTTTTGTTACTTGACATGTTTAATTAACACACACACACACACACACACACACACACACACACACACACACACACACACACACACACACACACACACACACACACACACACACACACACACACACACACAAAAAAGGAAGCAGCAGCAGAGACACGAACATCACACGTTAATCCTTTGGCGAGAACTTTACTGTAATTCTACACAATCATACATATGTACAGTTTTTTAATACGCTTACATTTCATACAAAAAGAGTCATGTACAGGTTTTGAAGAGGGATAATACAGGGTGAAGAAGGGGGCGTGGCCCGCTAATTCCATAATAAATATAACAAAACGGGGTGTCACTGTGTGTGTTTCTAGGTGGATGTTTCCATGGTTACCATTGAGAGCTGTGCTTAATCGCAATGCAAAGATCATGACCTAGTCCGGGGAGGCGTGCACAACTCAGAGATGTACTTAGGAAGTCACTGAGCATTACCCCCCAAACCATAACACATACACAACCCCACACACACGAAAAAAAAATGAACAAAAAAACCATTGCATATTGTAACAGAAACAGGACACATCCATTCACAAGACCAGCTACAGAGGCCTGCTGTTCTGGAGCGTCCAACACATCGCTTTCACCTCGGATAACCAACCAACCCCGGCGGCCGGGGGCCGAAGAGGGAAATTAAAACACCACCATTGAAAGGAATAGTTCTATAGTACAATATCTATTATTCCAGGCAGGACAAAGTGTAAAATACGATGCTGAAACGTTCATTTCTGCTGGAGGTATCCTCAATGGCTGAAGAGTGACTTTGTAATTGGAAAATTTGTAGTTTGTTTTAATTAATTCATTTTAGCTTTTCTCTGACCGCTGTGCCTTTAACCCCACCCAGTAAATGAACGATTAGCATAGTGGAAGACCCCGTGTATCCATGGCAACGACAGCAGGTCCCCTAAAACCGTGTTGACAATGACTGACACCCTGCTTCAAAAAAAACAACCTCCCCTAGATACCAGAATTGGAAAGCAGATTCAACTCCAAAACAGCAGATGACCTTTTGATATACGAGTTCTTCACCTTACATGCCGACCACAGGAATAGAAGGGACAAAAGAAACTGATTAACAAAGGCAGGAACGAAGAGGACGGCAGTGTGTGTGTGCGTGTGTGTGTGTGTGTGTGTGTGGGGTGTGAAGCTGGGCTACAGTTTGGGTTTTTAAAAACAATCGTAGGCCATCTTAGAGCAGGAGTGTCTGGTGAAAAGTACAGCGGGACACGATTCTCTTTGGCTCTCTTCTCCCGGGTCTTCTCCGAGTTCCTTCCGAGGCCCCGTGGAAGACTCCGGAGGGAGGGAGGGAGGGGTGAGTGAGCGAGGGGAGTCAGCAAGGTCCAAAACACACTCGCGTCAAAACACCAAACAAAAAAAAAAACACCCCATAACCTCAATAGCATCGTCTGTCCTGTGTCCGTGTGCCGGGATCCACGGGGATCACCGGCTGATGTCTCGGTTGCCTTCCCAGCTCTTGCCGGCGGCAGCAGCGTCAGCGCCGCCCCCCTCAAAGAACGGGTGCTTCAGGGAGTCGGCCAGCGTCAGCCGCTTGCCGGGCTCGTACTCCAGCATGTTCTCGATCAGGTCAAACAGCTGGTGGTGCTCCTCCGCCTCCGACAGCAGGTACCGCTGGAGGTGGAGGAGAGGGAGTCAGGTTAACAGGTCTTCCATAGGTTATGTGTCTGAACGGGTTTACCCAACGAAAGACTGGTGGCAGGTAATAAACCACTATCAATCACACACACACACACACACACACACACACACACACACACACACACACACACACACACACACACACACACACACACACACACACACACACACACACACACACACACATATATATCCCATTAGACCAAATGTATCCAAACTGGTCTTTCTCTTACCCGCAGCGGCTTACAGTTCTCCCTGACGTACTTCCCAGCAGACGAGCTCTCGTCCCAGTCTAGTCTGCCCCGGTAGAAGTACTTCTGCTTCCTGTCGGAGGGGAGAGGAGTCTGTAACCGTGTCCGCATGTATCCTTCATAACTGCAGTGTGTGTGTGCGTGCGTGTGCATGTGTGCGTGCTGACCGTGTCTTGCGGATCATCCTGGAGGGCACGGGTCCCAGGATCCTCTCCATCATGGCCAGGTGCTCTCGGTTGTCGTGTGTCTGGGGAGGTCAAGACCGGGTCATTACACACACAGGGGTGTGTACAGGGAAGACTGGGGTGCAGAGTGTGTGTGAACATAATTAGTATTGAATGGATGGGAGTTCTCCTACATGTGGCGTCACGGCAAACAGCCGGGGCTAACTAGCAGCCGGGCCATGGCCACGTTTTGGTCCACACTGCGTGAGTGAGTGAGTGAATGAATGAGGTACCTGGAACAAGGTGAAGCCCAGGTAGTACTCAAACAGGATGCAGCCGATGCTCCACACGTCACACGGCTGGCTCCACCCGAGCTCTGCGGGTTAAAGAAGAAAACAAACAAACCCCTGAAAACACGACCTTAAGTTAGAGTGGCTGACTATGACTCTAACTCTGAGTCCTGAAGTTAGAGTGGCTGACTATGACTCTAACTCTGAGTCCTGAAGTTAGAGTGGCTGACTATGACTCTAACTCTGAGTCCTGAAGTTAGAGTGGCTAACTATGACTAACTATGACTAACTCTGAGTCAGCACAAACTACGGTCTTCATTACTCTGGTTACTCGAGTACTGTGAGACTCTCCACTGTCGCA
>OOFB01008651.1:0-12136 GCA_900323305.1 Trachyrincus murrayi | reverse complement strand
GGGAGAAAAAAAAAAAAAAAAAAAAACCCCCCCCCCCCCCCCCCCCCCCTCCTGCTTCTTTTCTCCAGCTAGAGCAAAAAGAGCGTCCTAGCCAGTCATCGACGACATCATCATCAACATCCTCCACAACATCATCATCATCATCAGGCACTCCCCCCTGTCAATTGTAATGTTAATACTCATGATGGAGAAGGGTTACGATAGAGTAGTGGCAGTGAGTACATCTCTCTTGCAGGACGTCCCCACTCCGACAGATCAGGTGCCCTTCCTCGTCGTCCCTCACACTCAGTGCCCGCGTCCGGCTGCCGCTCCGCTGCTTTCAGCCCCCACCGGGTCGCCCGTCGGCAGCGGCGGCACCACACGACCGGAAGTAGGGGACAGTGGTGGAGGAAGGTGGGGGTAGGTAAGGTTGGGGGAAGGGGAGGGTGGAGGAGGACGGGGAAGGGGAGGGTGGAGGAGGACGGGGAAGGGAAGGGTGGGGGAGGTCGTTCGGTGGGGGGGCGGGCAGCCGTAGCCACGGCGTCACAGGTAGAGGAGGAGGGATTGGTTGGCGCCGTCGGTTGTAGTTGGGCGTAGTCGTGGGAGGGTTTGGTGGTTGGTCATGAGACGAGTCACGCATGACACCACGCGTGGGATATACACAACGATAGGAATATAGTTGCAAGGGAACAAGTCAAAGATCACACAATGTCGTCCACTCCTCCCCCCCTCGTTTAAACTACGGCTGCTTACTAAACAAGGAAGCAACCGGCAGGACAGTAGCATCACTAAGTCTAAATCATGAGAGTATTATCCAAGATGGCAGACTAAACGAGGTGACCACAGACAAATAGGCAGGAAAGAGTTAAAGACGAGCCCAATGAAATCCCTTTCTCACGTTAAAACATGTTTACTTTTCCACAGCTGTGGGTAATACGGCTCCCCATGTCAAATACGTTTCATATCCATTTCTTGGAGCAATTCATCTCTTTGATCGAACATTTTCTATGGCCGGAACGAATGTATCTATTCTGTGTTCTTATGAATTTAGATGAATGAATATGTTGCTGTTGATCGTCCGTGATCATTTCACAGCAAAGCATGGCCATTCTAGTTGTCACTAAGCCTCGGGCTACATACAAAGATATTTGTGTAAATTAGGCTTGGGTTTGGACATAGAAACACACAAAGTGAATGGGACTTTTGAGACTGTAACTGACATTCTTATCTGTCGTCTATAAAGGCTCATGTCCCAGACAGTTGTATTGAATGTCTTGTCCAGATTTGTATCAATAGATGTTGAAGGATCTTTGACTGGTTTAGCTGAAGTGTCCTCTTTGTTAGATGCAGGAATAAATAAAGTGCATGTTCACTAGGTGACAACACAACTGATAAGAATTTGGGCAAATGAAATGAAAATGTTCTACCAAAGGGAAACTTTAAGCAAGGCCCTTTCAATCAAAACAAAAAAACCAACAGATTAAAACCTGCCGATAGGACGAAAAACAAACAAACAAAAAACCATAAGGATTGTACTACTTACCAAGTCCAGGGGCTGTAGAAAACAACAGGTTAGAAGAGAAAAAGATAGACGCACAGGGCTGACTGACAGCGGGAAGAGAGAGGGAGGGTGAGGTGGAAAGAGGGGTGAGGTAGAGGGGTTAGGACACAAGCTCGGGTTGGGCTGTACTCACCGAGGAGGATGGGCTATAGGACCTGGTTCTACGCCGCCTTCGTTTGTGCTTACGCCTGCTGCCTTTCCGCCGGTACGATCCGTCCCGATCCCGCTCGCGGCCTCGCCGGTAGTCGTACACGGTCGCCGAGAAGTCCCGTGGATAGTAACCGTCGGCCGCGGCGTGGGGCTCCCGCTCCCTGTCGTGGTCTCTCTCCCGACTGTGATCCAGGCGTCTGTATCCGTCGCAGTATCTTCTGTCGAACGGCCGCCGCTCTGCTGACCGATTGTCAAAGCTGCGACTGAGAGCAAGGACATCGTCTGATTATACAGGGTATGGTACAAAATACGAACTACACACCACACAAAACATATGAGCTTCTGTACCATATAGTTCATTAAATAAGCCTTTGTATCAAAGAGAGTGCCCTTCCTCTACTGACACTGTAACCACGAGACCCGACACTACAGCCCTGCCATACGGCCTAACCCTAACCCTCTCCCCTTCCTCCCCAGGATAGACCACCTCACTCCTTTAGTGTGGAAACAGTTTGCCAGATCTTACTAAGTTCTGCTAATCAACTCAGACTCTCAGTATGCGTATTGACAATTAACTTGACCTCTCCATGATGGTCACTCCCCTCACAGTTTCCTTTCTTGTTACTGCCCACGATGTTAAAGTTTCCCTATACGAATCATGCACACCACATTGTCTCTCTGAAGATGCTTGGTAAATGTTCAGTTAAACCAAACACTTTGCTGTCCAGAAGTGTCCTCAAATAAATACCTTTTCACCAGGGAGTGACATACAAATCACCTCTAATAGAAATCAGTGTCACTCTCTTGCAATCCAACGCATAGCATCTGTGGGACTCGGCACTACACCGCGACACACATCAACTAAACACATGGTTTGGCATGAAGGCATCGAGACAGAGCGATCAAACACACCTCCTGGACCGTGCATAGCTTCCCTCCTGTCGGTGTCCACGTCCCCGTCGGTCTCGGTCTCGGTCGCTGCTGGAGGAAAACGAAGGCGACCTCCGGTGGCGTTGCCTCCGACCTCGGTCTTTATAACGATCCTGGTAGCTGCCTCGACTGTCTCTGTCCGAGGACGAGTACCGTCTGGTGTGAGGCATCTGGTGGCATTTTAAAACATGTGCATTAGTATGTAGACATACTGATGTCAGTATGTAGTATGTAGACATACTATGTCAGTATGTAGTATGTAGACATACATCAGCATGTAGACATACTGATGTACATGGAGACATGTAGCGTCCAGGGAATTAGTAGGACAACATTTAGTCAAATAATAATGATCATAATTATAAATCATGTCAATGTTGACATGATTTGTTGTGTTAAGAAGAGGACTCTTCGGTCAAACCCAACGCCGTGAATGTGGATTCAGAAAGCTAGATCAATATAAGGCGGTGTGTCTCCACAGTGAAACTGTAAATGATTATTAAGGTAAATGATTATGAAGGTATCAGGTAAAACACACCTGGGGTTTGAACCAACACAGTGCTAGCATAGCAGGCAGCCGTTAGCTCAGCACAACAAACTACGACTCTGAAGTCCACAGTAAACTACACACTAGTCCTGGAAGACGACGTGGAGGTTGATGTTTAGAAGGATCTATCTTTAGTCAACAGTAACTATATATCACAAGACTATGCTAATGCTAACGTTGGACTGGGTTTGAATGTTGCGGTAACACTGTCGTTGTACGGTTACTCGTAACTCTAATGGTCAGTCATTATTAGTCAAACATTATCCTTATCTAGACGTCTATCGATAAAAAAAATATATAGAAGTAAAACTGCATTGCACCGAACAGAGTGAAACCACATAGCCACATAGCTAGCTTGTTTTGCTAGCGTAACGTAACTAATTCGACCGCCATCTTACGTTTAGCAGCTAGCCGCTAGCGTTAGCAACCCGCCGCTACACGGTTCTCTGTTTAGATAAAACGTTTATAATCACCGTTTTCCGTTTCTATGTCTACTTTACCGTTTTAGCAGCGAGGCCTGTGCGTTTATCCCACAAGAAATCCGTGGTGGCGCTTCAGTTCTCCCTCTCGTACTGATGTTCCTTCTGGAAGGTTCTCCTCAAGTCGCTCGGTAGGAAGGCTTCAGTCAGTTAGCTCCAGTCAGTTAGCTTCAGTCAGTTAGCGGCGCTACGCCTTCTTCAGCCCTGCGACTTACTCACATTTTAAACAACAACAACCCTGCCAAATAACAATAATAAACAAGTTCAAAAAAAAAAAAAAAGGTGCCTTTTAAGTATTTCTTTTTTTATATTATTAAATTGTAAAAGGGTCATTTATGAAGGTTGAGAATGTGAATGTTAAGTGGAATTTATTTACATAGACAACGTTTAATACAACATTCAAAGAAAGAAAGAAAGTCTGTTGGCATCATAGTTTGACAGAACACCGTTCAGAGCCACAGCGACACGGCTGACCAAGAAGAGTCTCCGCATCCTCTCTGACAGATCTGTAGTCCCAGGTCAACTCCGTACGAGCTGTGACCCGCCTGCAGAGTACAACACAATCAGACGGTATGTGACAGCTAAACAGTTACAGTGAGTGATATTTTTTTGCATGCAAAGATTAAAAAAACAACAACTCACTTGCTAGTAAAAAAGGTTAACCAGGGAAACCTGAGGTCGTGTGTGTCCACAAAGACATATTGCTTAAACAAGTTTGGGCTGCAGCTGTGCTATAAAAAAAAAAAAAAGGGACAGACGGTTGCCATTCAATTAAATGTGAAATCGATGATTCAAATAATATTGATAAGTACTGTAACTACAGTATAGCATGAAGTACGTTGTGTTATAAATGCAGTTCTAACATTGAGGAAGCGGGCCACATTTCCCTCCGTATTAGCATCAATGATGTAGCAGTGGTCCTCGCCATCAAAGAAGCATCTGGACGTAGTCATGGGAACCATGGGAGATGCAGGTTTCTTTGTCTTCACTGAAGGGTCCTTAGCTTTCTGTTTAGAGGCTGCCACATGAGTAGGATCAGAAAGATACAGAGAATCAGTCAAATAAAATAAAAAATACATAGAAAACACAACATTTGACAAAAAGGGGGCGGCATCATAATACTACTGCATTGATTAATATATAATATATATTATTAATATATATTCATATAAATGTAGTTGCTCAGAATATTTTATGCCAATTTCTCCCCCTCTTCTTTCACTCACAATTACTGCAAGGTCATATGGACTCTCATATATCAAGGCCATTTCATATGATTTTTTTTTACTTTTATTGTTGGCAACACCACCGCTTTGACCACCGTTTTCCTCTGGCTCCGTGGACTGTTGAGGGCTGTCGTCTGACGAGAGTAAAAATACAAATAAAATGGAGGTCAAATATTTGAACCAAACCGCGTGTGCATTATCATCGAACCTCACAATCCATCATACCACCGACTGCATCTCAACTAGTTGACTTGACACACACACACTATATTGTGCTTCAATATTTGACTCTAAGTGAGATGCAGTTTAGAGCCGATGAGAGATGCAAGCCACGTTCCTTTATGTACTTCTAAAAAACGCATAAGCGCCCCACATTGCTGTGCAACTTGTTAATTTACTCACGATGCTAAGCTCATCCAAACACCGTACCTGTCTCAGAGTCCGAACGATAGGCTTCAGTTTCATAGTCCTCCTTATAGAGTTCAACTCCCTCTATGTGGTTTAGTTTGACATAGTGGGCATTTGAAATCATATTCTCATTGTTAGCAAACACCACGCTTCCTACAAGGGGACAGTGAAAATAGAGTGTGAAAACATTTAAAGATCAGGCCAACCAGTCACATATACAAACTCAACGCAGCCATCAGGATATACATGACAAAACCACTTACAGCAATTAAGTTTAAACAAAGGAATACAATTTTTACAAAAAAATTTTTTTAGATAGTCCCCTGGCAACATCAATCAAACATTCAGTAACAGACAACCCATGTAATAGCAGGCATTCAACCCATAGAGGGCGATTTGAGTCCATATTTACATCTTCTCCCTCATGGTGCCTCTTACCGCTGTAGGAACAAACAAAGGTGCCCCCGGGAATGTCATCCAAGCAGCGGACGCCCCAGCCTCGGTCCCGGGTCATGAAGACCTGGAGCCTCACCTGGATGCCATGCTGGGCCACCCGGTTGGAGCACGTGCGGGGGTCACAGCGACACCGGGCGTTGCACTCGTACACACTGCAGACAAACAGAAACAAAACAACACACACGCAGTGCTTAGCACAATCCATTCATAGTGTTTTCGGTGAAGTGGCCATGCAAGGAAGATTACCTTGTATTCATAACATTGTAAGGGTGATAAAGCATGTTGGCCAATGTTGAGCAATACACAAAGTCAAAAGTCACTCCTTGTGCTCGTTTGTTTTAGGTTGTAGTCTGACTAAACGGTCACAGAAGTGAAAACAGAGCACATTGGTCATCAACTAGAGATAACAGTGAAGGCTCACCCAGTAACAACTGCACGGTTGAGTCTCTTCTGAGCGTAGCCAGAGTCCTGGTCCACCGGTCTCCCCGGGGTCCCACCGGTGCTCTGGATGGTCAGCTGGCGACAGGAGCAGGACTCACTTTGTGGCAGAGACATACAGTAATAATAATAATTGTTATTATTATTATAATTATTAGAGACATACAGTAGGCTTAGTAAGGGAGCTCCCCGTTCTTTCATTTGAAATTTGTCATAATATGGTAATTTGTTTCATTTGTCAAGTCTCACAAAATTAGCTTCATTCACAATCTTTACAAATGCATTAGAACCTTTATTGGCTTAAAGTTGAAAGAAAATTGTAATTATCCCTACAATTGTATTTATATTACGTTTAATATATTTGTATGTGAAATAACATAACTTCCTCTCCAGTTGAGTTTTTTGGGTTGCAACCAGTGGTAAAAGTGGTAAAGTACATGGTTAATAAATTACTCTAAGTACGAGTTACTTTTCATTTTAATATGTTTTAGGGTGTGTGGGCCAGTGCAAAATAATGAAAAAACAGCACTTGTTGATAACTTCTTTTTTTAATCAAGAAGAGCAGGGAGGCTAATCAAACAAATGAGGATAGTCTATACAATTGAGATATGAACAATCTCCAACTCTCTCTCCATCTCTTCCTCTCTACCCCTCTCTTCCTCACCCACCCTTCTCTTTCTCCATTTCATCTGCAGTAGAGGTGCTCCTCGCCCCCACCCTACAGCAGACCAGTTGTAACAAAAGGTACAAATGGAAAATGCAGCGACGTAAAAAGTAGATTACTGGCTCAAAAACATACTTGAGTAAAGAGTAGAAGTACAGTTAAAAAAAAGAAGGTAAAAAGTACTCGTTCCTTAAAAAAAAGTAACACATTTTTTTACTCATGTGTGTTACTTGTAACACGTTACTACCCACCACTGCTTGTAACAACAACAACAACAGGCGGGTTTAACCTTCAAACAATATGATAATCATGAGTCATGGATCATGAATTGTAGCGTTATCCTGGTCCAACACAACACAAATTCCGTTCTCTCACTTCCTATGAGCCGTGTACGCCGGTTACAGTCCCCGGAGCGAGAAGAAGAAGAAGAAGAAGAACAACAACAACAACAACAACAACAACAAAGACAAGGAAAAATGGACTTTTTGACAGAGATTTGGACAAAGCAATATCCGAAATATGTAACTGAACGGATATCCCTCTATCGGAAGTCCCTCCCTCTCCATGTAACTGAAACGGATAACGCTCCCTCCGAAGCATGCTCGAAAGTCCCGCCCTCTCTCTCTCGCCAATAACGCACATTTGAAGCACCCAGTCCCACCCCGCTCCGTCGTGAGATGAGGACACTTGGGAACGAGGTTACATAAAGCCTGCAAAGCCTGCACTTGGCTGGCATTCGTTTCAATTTGGCACCATCCAAATCAATCAAACACAGACACACACAAACACACACACCTGTCCCTACAGCCGTCCATGCAGTCGCAGCCCGTCATAGAGTCCAGGCCAACGCGGCTGGTGTTGCGGACGCTGCTGTAGTTCAGCCCGGAGGGCCGCAGGTTGTTGTGCTCGTTGATGCAGGACACCGGCTTGTTCTCCCAGCCGCCGGCCAGGTCGCGGATGAACACCTTGAAGGGGAGGGGTTTGACGCCGGTGATGGACACGCGGGGGTCCAGGCTAAAGGCGTCCATGGACAGGAAGTCGCAGCGTGTCTCGTGCAGGTACTCCTCCACCTGGGCGATGGTGCTCAGGGTCAGGCCGCAGGGGGCGTAGTAGTAGATGCTGTAGGACGGTTTCGTCTCCACGGGGACACGCTGTCGACAACCATTAATCCATCAGGTGTGGAGAAAGAGGTGCATGTGTTAGTCCTAGCAGGTCAAATCAACCGAATTAGGGAGAAGGACTCAGTACCGTGGCGGTCGGGTCCGGGGAGACTTGCTTTTTGACTCGTCTGAACTTGTACATCATGGGGACGACTAGCGGGTTGCACTTGTGCGACACCGGTCCGTCGGGCCTGACTTGCTCCAGGCAGGCGGGGCTGCAGAGGTGCGGCGTGTAGTTGACCATAGCGGCTGGTGGAGGGGTCACAGCGGGGTCAGACCGAGGACTCGCGTCCTGCGGATTTTCAGTGGATGCTGGCAAAAACAAAACAAGACACTAACGCTGCAACATCTTCAAGTGCCGTCCAAAATCAGATTTCTTTAAAATGTGGCTCAAAATTGCTACAGAACTGAACATTATACATTTCCACAGGACTATTGCACACCATGCTGTGGGACTCTAGATTATAGGGGGACTATATATAGTACATTTGCTCAAGGATATCTCTCTCTTTGTTTCATTTCAAACTTTAACAAGTCTACCGAACGGTGGACGTAATATTAGCACCGCCTCATGATTAAAGGGTATCCATCATAGATGACCTCAGAGCACAGACATTACATACCCTCACTGGGCTCCTTCTCTCCAGCCCCGTCCTTCTCCTGCAAAACCTTCTTCATGGAGACCAAGTGCTCCAGACGCATGGAACCTCGATAAATCCACTCCCTCCGTCCGCTATGCTGGGGTAGGGGAAACACGCGCTCCAGTCAGGCTACACAAAATGAACACGTGATTCACGCAATCAGGGGTCACTCCAGCCACCAAGCACCGCCTCGAAGCCGCTTACAGTGAAGAGGACGTGCATCAGGCTGCAGTCTACGTGGAGCACCTCGCAGGCTCTTTGGACCCCGCCACAATCCACGTTGAGCTTCTGATCCACGCGGTAGTGGGCCATGGGCGGGTACGGCCACACCTTCAGGTACTCCCGGATGAACGTCCGGTGGGCGTCTTCGGCGATGTCCGCCCACGGGTCCTCCACTGCAACGCGACACGGAAGTGGAGAGGAAGATGTAGCAGGACGTTTTGTGTGCTGGTCTGGTTTAAAAACGTTTAGGAAAATGCCCTCATGAAGAAGGTCAAAAATAAAAAATTTAATGAAAAAGGAGGTTTCTTTCCGACACTGATGGGAGAGTTATATGTTGTTTTATTAATATTTGGAATGTATATGACAAAGTATATTACATATTACTTTCGGAACAGTAAAAAAGTGTAATGTGCTTGTCTGTCTTACATGGTCTGCACACCAGGTGCAGAAAAGGTAATCCGACATAGGCAGGAGTGTGATCGTCTAAAAAGACCAGGAACCTGAGACACACACACACGCACACGCACACACACACGCGCACACACACACACACACACAAAAGTCATTTCATGTCTTCTGATTTAACCAGAAGAGATGGACTCCATGGCCCAATCCCATTAATTTTACCCCTACCCCTCCACTCACCCCTCCCTCCGAGGGCTGAGTGGTAGGGGCGAGGGGTGTATTGGGACTGGGCCTACAAGTCTTAAGGAAATAACATTGAAAAGAAAAACAGAATCAGAATGATTGGAAATGTGTGGAAATATATTAGAAAATATCCACTCTATTCAATTGCCAACTTTGGTGGCCAAGTGACTGAATTACAACAAGAGGTTAAACTTAATTACAACAAGAGGTTAAACCCGGTGAATGCTTCTCTTAAAGCAGCTGTAGGCAAAACTTGAGGGTTGCAAAGGCACACCTTCGGTACACAAAGAGAGAGAGCAGCAAAGAGAGCAAAAATTTGAAAAATAAATTTAAAAAAACACCCCCAGGAAACAATCACGCGCGGTTCTCTACCTCATGCGGTTCTGTCTGGAGGGAAGCTCTCCCAGGACGCCAGAGTAGAAGAAAGACTCGTCGTCTTTCCGGTACTTGGTCACCACACGGGCCCCCACATAGAGCCTCCCCAGGGGCGGGGTGTCGACAAAGGCAAGGTGATGTCCAGACACCAGGACGCGTCCTCTCTCCTCCAGGCTCACCTTGTACTTGAAGCCCTTCCCACCCTCTGTGAAGCACACAAGGTCAACACTACGGCTTAGATGCATGTTGTAAAACATGTAAGACATATAATGTTGATGTGATGCCACTTGTGTAATATTATACTAATATTATGAATACTAGCACATCCAGGGACAACGATCTCTTAGAGGAAAACAAAGAAATCACTTCATCTTCATTAGCTGGCTTAGAGTCTTCTGCCAAGAGTATAAAGGCACTATGTCGACTCTTTACTGATCTATTTGCACTGGCTAGCTGCGATTCCTTCAGCAGCCCTAGCATTATCCTCAAAACCATTAAAGCCCAGAGACCAGTATTACTAGAAACAAGCCAAGCATCGAGTTCAACTTCTAAAGGGAAGCACGTGTTGGTTCCCTTGGATGAATCAGTGATCCATCAGATTTCCACGCCTCACCCGTTGAAATTATCTCCACTATTTCTCCCGGTAGCCACTTTGTGGCCTTGCGTCTGGCCAGCACCTTCATGCTCAGCCTGATCCTCCGCTCTGGGAGGGTTGTGCTGGGGCTGCAGGACTGGGAGACGCAGGACACAACCATTCCACAGCTCTGTTGGATTGCTGACGTTGGAGCATCTAGACAAAAACGGAGCCATGAAAACGGCTTGAATATCAACCATGCTTTGTTATGTTATTCTCTGGGTATTCAAGCGGTGTCGATCTACTATTTCCAAAACCATAGACAACAATAAAATGACATGGTTGCATTTTTGTTTTAGCAAAAAAATCTATCTTTATATAATACTGCCTAAAATATAACACCAACCTGGATTTCTCTTCTTGTTATCTGCTGCGGCAGTCGTGGACTGCTTCCTTTCTTTGTTGTCAGCTATTGTGTGTGAACGGGTTTTGGGTTTTCTACTGTGGTGGACCGTGGTCTTTCCATCTGGTGGTTCTGATAAGAATCAACAAAACAAGCATATCAAAAATAAGTAAAAATCGATGAATACCACTTTTTATTTTATTTTTTTAACAATATGTTTATTGATTTTCCGTTTGCAGTACAGTACAGTAAGTAATATCAAGTACATCAAACACAGCAAACATTTTTCACCCTGTTCTCCCTCCCATCCCCCCATCCCTAACACTTAACTAAGGAAAAAGGAAAAAAAGGAAACTCAACCCTAGCCCTATAAAAATCTAATAAATATAAAAATATTAAAGGGTGTTTCTCATGTCAATGCACCTCACAGCTCACTGTTACACTAATCCCCCTGAGCCTGTTCCTGTTGAAGCAGTTTACCAACATTAGAATTATGCCTTAAGAAGTACATAAAAGGTCTCCAGATATCATCAAAAACATTCTGTTTACATTTAACAATATACGTTAATTTTTCCATTGACATGCTTGACGCCAATTCCTTAACCCACATTCCGATTCTTGGCCCGTCAATATTTTTCCAGTTAAGGGCAATTACACGTTTAGCTTGTAATGTACACATGTCAATGAATCTATACTCTTTGCTTTGTAGGTAAGGATTGGTAGTATATATACCCAGAATCAAAAGCTTAGGATCCAGTGGTATTTTCTTCGATATAATTTGATTAATCATATTAATAACATCTTGCCAAAAGGGTTTCACTTTCACACACTCCCATATACAGTGGTACAGTGTCCCTCTTGCCTCATTACACTTGATACAGGTATCCGGAATGTTATCATTAAACCTATGCAATTTAACGGGAGTTATGTATGTCCGCATCAACCATTTATACTGTATAAGTTTCAAGCTACTGCTGACCGTCTGCCCCTGAGCCTTCTTACATGCCTCACTCCAGTCTTCTAAAGATATTTCCTCCTCTATATCTTCCTTCCATAATTTTAGTTTCGTCAGACCCAGACACAAACAAGTCGTACAAAGATGAAATTAAACCTTTGTCATAACAATGTCTCGTGACTGCTACCTCTAATGATGAAATGACAGGTATATCTAATGAATGGTTTTGGGATGAGGCTATAAAGCTGCATCAAATCCTGCATCATTTTTCCCTGGTTTAAAGTTGACATTACCCCAAATGGGACTGAAGCGTGACCAAG
>OOFB01008647.1:6201-16246 GCA_900323305.1 Trachyrincus murrayi | reverse complement strand
TGCTAATGTAATCGAGGGCTAACTTTCACTTTGTGTCTCTCGCTACGTTTCAAAGAAACCAGTGTGTGTGTGTGTGTGTGTGTGTATGTGTGTGTGTGTGTGTGTGTGTGTGTGTGTGTGTGTGTGTGTGTGTGTGTGTGTGTGTGTGTGTGTACTGTCCTCTGTGCGTGAGAGGCGTCCTTCCCACCTGTCTGTGGTATGCAGGGCCATGTCCTGGATGTCCTTCTCCTCACAGGCCCTGCTCTGCAGGCTCTTCAGCTGCTCCGTCAGCCTCCTGGTGGCCTGCTCCGCCTTCCAGCGACGCTCCCGCTCCTGGTCGCGCTCCTCCACGATGGTCTGGCGGGAAGGAAGGAGGCCAGGGACCACCCAGGGGGAAGGAAAGGAACCTTTTTATTGATAATTTGAGTCTGTCATTGACTCTGGACTAAGCCGATAGCGTGGTTCAACGTCTAGCTCTAAGCGCTCTAAGGGACTATGTATGTATGTCTTTCATTTAAATATTGAATGCAATCGCAAATGTAGTATAGGGTAATATAATGAAACATAAGAAACCAATGAAAGAGTGCTCTGATGCTGAGCCAATGCTGAACATATGTGAAAAGAGACTTGGTGAATAGAGTTTGCATAAGCCACTTATAATTGTCCACTTGTCATTGTATCAATGGGTCTTTGGAACTCGCGGTCGTCCTCGCTCCGCCATAGACATCCATCATCAGATTTAAAAATTTATAGTTTTATAAAATATAGACATTATTCCGAGGGTAAACATTGAAGAAAGTGAACAATTTTTTTTAAGGAGAACATCAAGTGCTAAGTGTTCTCCAGGTCAACATATGATGTGGTTTTATCTTTTGTACTTGGGAAGGTGATACAGGTGGTAAAACCAACCAGTCTCTTACCCTGTAGGTTTCTTCTTCTGCGGTGGGCTTAGTGCTCCCCTCCCCTGGGGCCCTGGTGGTCTTGGAAGAGCCCCCCCTGGCTGTTCCCACTGGCACTGCACTGCTCGGGGCCTGGGCCCCCCTCCTGGGCCCCACTGCACACTTGGAGCCCTTGTGTTTAGGATGTTCTTGATCGCTGCACATAAAACAAATCACAGGTATTGAAAAGGCAGTGGAGAGAAAATATGAAAAGCCCTGGAGCCTAAAAAAAGTCGGGCTCAGGAAGAAAGAATCTGAATCACAAATACTTTATTTATTGATCCCCGGAGGGAAATTGGTTGGAAATTGGAAAAGGTGAAGACTGACGGCTTTACTGGTTTATCCAAGCGTGTCCAAGTCTTGGCGATGTGTAAATTCACCAGAGAATCTTTATCAGCCCCTTGCTTTTCTGATGAGGACAGGTGGGGGCTACTTCAATTAAGTAGTCCTGAGTGCACTGTGTTATGACCACTGAGTGGTTGATGAAAATGAAAACACACACACACGCACACACACGCGCGCGCGCACACACACACACACACACACACACACACACACACACACACACACACACACACACACACACACACACACACACACACACACACACACACACACACACACACACACACAGACACCGCTGCAGTGTCGTACATCATAGCGGCGGCCATTTCCAACAGAGAGGAGAGTTTAACAGCTTTCACCCGGGAAGAGAAAATTCACACCGCCCTCCCCACCAGTTTGCATTGAAGGTCAGGTGGGTTTGCTCTATATTCAAAGCACTCATTCCGTCGTGTAACCATACTTTCACTGCTCATTCTAGAGCAGTCGGTGAAAGCTTTTCAGCCAAACAAGCTGACATCGGTTCTTTTGTGTGTCAACTTTGTGTGTCCTTGGTCAAGTCAGTGAATCACTGCCAGCTATTTTGTAGCTGATCAAGTACAGCAGTGATGTTGTCATCTATTAGACGTGGTGAAAGGATTCTGTTGTTTAATAGAGATTGATTTAAAGGTAACATTAAAGTGGTACCTCATTTTTCCAAAGACTTACTTGAACTTACTGGACAGCCGGTAGATTTAGATAAAAAGGGCTATGATAAACTATGTTGGTCACTAAATTCAGATGTTAAAGCAACTTAACAATAATAATAAATCACTGTCAATGCACTGTTAAACTCCAGTTCCGGGTAAAGTTATAGATGTCACTTTATGCATCTGTTAAACTGTGTGTTATTATTAACATTAGCTAATGGCTGAATTTCAGTCAAATTGATTTAGAAAATGTTCATGTATGTTTACATTTGTTCTCCAGTATTTCTAAAATGTATTGATTAATTTATTCCTAGTTGAATCCTAGTTCAAGTTGTACATTTTGCATGAAAGTGATTTATTCTGGTGAATGTGTAATGCTATCACTGGCCAGCAGGAGGGGGTTACCTGTCCGACCTCCGGGCCCTGACCCCCTTGAAGCTGCTCCTCACGGACACGCTCCTCACAGACACGCTCCTCACGGGCACGCTCCTCACGGGCACGCTCCTCACGGGCGTGCTCCTCACGGGCGTGCTCCTGCAGCTGCTAGAGCTACGCTGCGTGGAGGCTCTGTCGCGCCTCCTGTTCTCCTTCCCGCTGTCGCCATCGCTCTCTGACGTGTGGTCGATGTCTCTCTTGGCCCTCTGCACCGTCACCCTGGAAGGGCCAGGCCCAGCACTGGGCAGGGCCTGTGTCAAAGTATCATTATTGGTTCATTAAAGGGTAAGTAAACCCCCCCCCCGTTGTAGCAGCAGATACTTCCGCCCAGGAGATTAGAAAACTGCAGTGTGAGGGGAAAAAAGACACATTGGGTTTTACAGGAGCAGGTGTAAAGCACGTTGTCAGAACGCAAGTCACGATCGCTAAAGTAAGGGTGCGTGGCCAATAGCAAACGACCGCTCTGGAAAAGCGTTTTCGTTTAACAACTTTATACATTTTTGTCAAAAATAACACAGAAATGTATTTACAGACACTTTGTGTGACCCATACAGAACGGTTTTCAACAGAAAAACATAGAACATACGCAGGAAAAAAATAACAGACAAAACTCTGGACTGTCTCTGTGGCCCGAGTGTGGATACTTCACTGTCCCTGTGACTGCAACGCAAAAGTATACATATAATCAAAACCTTACGACTTCACACACATGCACAATTAGTCAGGGGCATCAGACACCTCGACGAAGGCAAGAATTAAGCACCTGATGGAACAGCTGTGACACCTGGTGCTCCAGCTTCTTGATGCGCTGCTCGTTCGCTCTGTCGGCCGGAGCAGCTGCGGTGGGCGGAGCCGGGGCTTCCCCGGAGACGGTCCTCTGGCGGAACTGAGTCAAGACCTCATCGATGCGGGGCGTGACGAGGGTGCCGTCCCCTTTAGAGTGCTACGGGGAACACAAGGACAGACTGAGGTTCACCGCTGCGTTCGATTATATGTCGGAACTCGGGATTTCCGAGTAGGAAAAACAAATAATAAAACAAGTTCCTAGACGGAAAGTCGGGCGAGGTTTCTCGACCCCAAGTTCACGATTTGACGCGATATCAACATGGCTGCCCACTCTGTTAAATTATTATCGCTACTTTTCAAACGCATCGAAGTGCGATTTTCAGCATGCTTTAGCTTTAGCTACATCAGTCAACATACAGATACATTTGTTATTTAAACCTATGAAATATATATTATTATTTAGCTATTAGCTGTATTAAACGTGTAACGTTAACAGCCGCTATCGACAAGGTTATCCATGTTTGGAGCTTATCCAACTTCAAACTTCCCACTAGCTCGGAGGGCATCAGTGACACGTTTCCCATCCCCGACTCAAGACAGCACAGAGGTGAGTAAACCTATTCAAATACAATGAATGGTGATGTGTAGGTCTGATTGGGGGGCATAGCACAGCATATGGTACAGCAGTGGGTGAGTAAATACCTAATTGCTCTGACATCGACTGTATGCTTGGATTAGTTAAGAGTTCCTATTACTTGAACATCACTGTTGCTTGGCTATAATAGACAGCGGAATCCATTCAGACAGTGTTGATGTTTGTACCCCAACAACAACATCCTTTGCACATTTTCATAAGTGAATGTCTGTCACCAAACGTTTCCAACGTCACCGAACCTGTTCGTTGCCACTGGTCTCAGAGGAGAACAAGAAGTCCACGTAGTCCTCCAGACCGGGTATGTCGCCAGGGCTGTCCTCTCCTACGGGGGCTGCGTTCCCCAGACGGTCTGCACCATCCAGGACACAGATCTGTGGGAGGGACCGCATGACCACCTCCCTGTAGGCTAGAGCAACCAAAGAGAGGGAGAGACAGAGATATTCTGCTCCGTCATTTAGACCCTGGTCTTAAGCTGGACTTTGCACATCATAGTGCAAATCATGTGCTGATTTTATGGACATTCAGTGGTAACCATTGTACTGGACATTTGAGACAGATTTCTGTCTGTTTTGTTTGTTGTCTTTGTACTTGTGTGTTGTCTCTCACATGTCTTAATACACTGTAAACCTTGGACCATGCAAAGGAAGTTCCTAGCGGGGAAATGAATACATTATACAATTAATACATAATACAATAAATACAATTGTATTATGTATACAATTGTATACATAATACAATTGTACTCAATTCAATATTTGCATTGAATTGAGTCGTCCAGATCGTGCCAGAGATCAACATACACACTTATTATAGTGCCTGTATCTAATTCATTCGTTTTTACTATTCATTTATGCCCACCTTCCGATGTTGTTGAGCTAGTGTTTGGGTTACGGTTGAGTTGACTTTTACTCTAATTTGAATATTAACGATGGCCAGCTTACAGTACACGAGCACACTCATAATTCATGAACGGAGTGGAGCATGATTTGATGGGTGGGTTTCCATGACAATGTGGCCGTGCAAATTATTAGGAATGATAAATGTGTTCTGGAAGGCAACCAGAGAAAGATAGTGATCTACCCTACCCTACCGACAAGGACACGAAGAGGGGATGAGACACACAGACAAAGGTACTCAGTATAATGGACCATTAGAACGGCTGATAATACAACATATAATAAATTCAGCTTCACTATGTTTCGGTGTATGGTATCCTATCCATATATCCATATCGTTATAAACAGTTTTGTAGTCTTAATTATTTATAATGAGTTGGACTCATTATAAACAATGAGGTTCAAAACAATACAGGCTTTTTCCTCTCTGTGGAATTATAATTCCACAGAGAGGAAAAAGCCTGTATTGTTTTGAACCTCATTGTTACCAAAAGCATCTTGATTATATAAGAGGATACCCAATGTGGGATTAATAAAGTTAATGTTATTGTGATATATATAATGTAATGTAGAATGAATTATGATATAGCGTCCAGCCAATGTGTAGCCATGAGACAGCTTCTTCACACTGGCTATATTTAGTTTGCCCTTGTTCATTTTCCATTACTTACAGTCCCAGGGAATGTACATCAGTGATGTGTTTCTGACTGGGTTAATTAGGGTCTTGTTCGCACACAGCATGCATGCCCAAATAAGGAGCTAAACCTATGAGATGAACCCACACTTCCTGACACCTGACAGGTGCTCACCAAGCTTAGTCATTATGATTTTACGGCCACGCCCAGTCTAATGAGCAAATGTAGGTGTTTTGCAGAGTATTCTTATCGTATATGTATCACATAGTATATGTATTTGTTCTTCATTAAGGCTTCAGCTGATGCTTAATAGGGAGCATCAAATTTGAACCCCTAAATACATTAATGGCTTCATGTGTACTTAAAAAACAAACACATTTATTTTCTCCCATTAAGGAGAGACAATGTGCCCTTGGATGGCAGATTCCATTGTTAAACAATGAGGTGACAGGTGCAGGATCCCTCATATTACTTCTATTGCCATGGAACCAGTGGCTAAAGAAAATGAGACCACCTCCACAACTGTATACCGTACCATTATGCACACTTTACCTGGCAAGCTGCAGACAGGGTTGCCTTTACCATCAAGGCTCAAGGTGACCTCTCTTAAACTCTGCACTCCCAGCATGCACTGCAGCAGGTGGTTGATGCTGTCCAAGCGGTTGCTATGGAGACTGAGCTGCTTCAGCTTGTAGTCTGCTCCATGGAGGTAAAGCAAGCCTGACGTGGACACAGTGGAATCGATACCATGAAGTTGGAAAAATCTATATTATGAAAGCTGCCATTGTTTTTTTCTTTTCATTTCACTCCATAGAGGAAATAGAGAGAACCGGGTTCATTCATTTTGCGCACTCACCGGTAAGGCTGTTTATCTTGTTGTAGGATAAGTTCAGTCTCGTAAGGTTCACAAGGCCGTTGAGTCCTGAGGCAGAGCAAGAGGACATCAGTAACGCCGCGGCTCATAAAACACTGACAAGTCAACCGCCATTCACGTAATGAAGAATAATGACCTGGAGAACACCCACTCGCTGACTCTCACTGTCTTTGTAAAGGGAGAGGAGATGAAGACTCACCTTCGACCTTGGCGATTAAGTTGCAGGATAAATTCAAGGTCCTGAGGGATGACAGTGATGCGAGCCCCTCGATGCGAGAGATGCGATTGGAGGAGAGGTCTAGGTGCCGCAGGTGGCGCCCTGAGGTCAGCGCCTGGATCCTGGAGATGCGGTTGCAGTGCAGATTAAGTGATGTCACGGTGGAACTCAGGGGAACCTCCGACAAACTAGACAGCAGGGAAACGCACAGGGGATGATGAGATGAAATGTACCGGATACTGAATTGCAATAAATGGCATTTTGATAGATATGGGAGATATTGGACGTTGTTTTTTTTGTAATATTGTGATATAGATATGAGATACGTTGGTGCAAAGAGACAGATCCATTGCAAGCACTTTATTTTTCCATAAAGGAGGAGTAGTAGAAATGAGTTTACCTTGACACATCCTTGTCAATCAGACTTAGATCTCTATTCGCCATAACCTGGGGAATAGTTTGCCATTAGCTCGGTGATGTTGTCCTCAATGTTGTTGCTATGCACACAATGCATCCCACGTTTAGCTCCGTATGCACACCCATTGCTACTCTTTGATGAACGCAGCAGAAATGCAACGGATTGAAAGTCACATAAACTATTGTGTCGAGAGATAGCCTACATGGAAAGTTATGCTTAGATGTTATATTAGATGTTATATTACATGTTATAGAGTGCGGACTCTGCTAACGTTCACTAATCTCCACGAAACTTCGCCCACAAAGCAAACTCGGCAGTCAACAAGTTATTTTCATGATAAAGTGTGAACAGCAATACACTATTATAGCTTACAACAAATGCAACATGGTTTATGTCTACGCGAAGTTTGTTGTTGTTGTTGTTGTTGTTGTTGTTGTGCAAGAGTCGCTCCAATTGAAATCGCCGCTTCTGGTCACATACTTCCTGGTTGCGTGACGTAGTCGACGTACGTTCAGCACGTCATCCACTCAGGGTGCCGCCCAGCAGGGGCAGAGGCCACGCGGGCCTAGATCCTACAGCTAAGTAGAAGTTATCCAGACACGTTCTACTCAAGTAAAAGTATTGGTTAGTTATCTGGTATCACAAATGTAAGTCTAAATGTAGGCTATTGTAGGCCTATTAATCACTGCACTGCATCACTTAAGTTAAACATTAAACAAAAGATAAGTCACAGTGCCACTCTCAAATCGAATTATTTGTATTTTAAGTAATCTTTGTGAGACTAAATTAAGTGACCCTAATGCCATAGGCTACATTTAATACTTTTTGCTTTCGACCTTACGCCTGTTTTCAACATGGTCTGGGCAAAGGAGCCAGATACAGGCCTACTGATAAGATAACTCTTTATTAATCTCTTTTTCCACACTCCAAACATTTACAATTTACATAATTGCAAACACAAAGCTTTTTTTGTCGAGATAGGAAAGGAATTGTGGCAGTAGACCCTTGCCACATGGCACTGAAGTAGCTGCTCCTCCGACAACCAAGACACAGGTGTGCAGCCTCACCCAGCCCCAGAGTCCAATCAGTTAGACTCAGACCAGGTGAGGCTGCTTAAACCAGCTACCAACCACACACACACACACACACACACTCAACAGTGATATTTAATCATTTAAAAAAAGGGATAGAGTATGCTGTAATGATGATAAACAACATACTACTGGAACAGTTCCTGCTCGCCGACCATTTTGTAACCATGAAGAGACACAAAAGTGCTATTCATCAGATGTATATTAGTGCATGCCTTATGCTCACTTTCTCTCTCATTAAAGCCATAACACACACTAGATTGTGTCTATGTATAGATTACACCTATATAATGCAGCTCCCAGGTGTTTTAGATCCTGACCCCCATTATGCTCATAATTCCTGCAGCAGCAGCACCAGCAGCAACAACAGAGATTGGTGATTGATTCAGTTCATCATGCGATGGACACATTGTTCATATTAGCGTAGACCTGCATGACTGATCACAGCAGAGCTGGTGGCTGGCCAGGGCTGATGGGGCCCAATTTATACCTGCGGGCGAGACAGCCTCTTTATCCTGGGGGGAGAAATGATGATCTGTTGCTAATGAATTAGAGACCATCTGTTGCTGCCTCGCCACCACTTAACCTCTGAAACACCCATCTGTCCTGAAACCTTTCAAGGGCAATGCTCAAACAGGATCAATACATATTCATAGTTTCTATTAGAGCATTGGATTTATATATATATATATATATATAAATATATATAAAAATAAAATAGAAATCATTCACCCTGAGTGGTATGTGAATACATTCATCACGTATGAATTCATTTTTTCTTTTCTTTTTTTTCTATTTAGTTTTTACTGTG
Source organism: Trachyrincus murrayi (assembly GCA_900323305.1). Taxonomy (NCBI): domain Eukaryota; kingdom Metazoa; phylum Chordata; class Actinopteri; order Gadiformes; family Macrouridae; genus Trachyrincus; species Trachyrincus murrayi. The sequence goes on along the minus strand of OOFB01008647.1, from coordinate 7,480 downwards.
GTAAAACCTTTAAAGTATAATCTAAAGTGGCAATCATTGCGTTGTGACAGTCCAGAGTCCACATTGAAAGTATCCAAAAATACATTAAAAAAATTAATATGATAAAATGTGAACATATATTTTCTTCCTTCTAATGCACTTACTTCTTGTCCTTGAAATACTGTAAAGGTCCCCCCCCACACTTTTCTAAACTAGTATATAAAGGTCGTTAAAGGTCATATAAATGATGTCTACTTTTAATAGCATCAAATAAGGTACTTGGTAATACAGTATTTTTGCATACACCAATAACAGGATTAACACTTGAGATTCTAGGACAGGATAAAACATTTTATCTCAATGTTATCAACCAATTTCCCTCCGGGGATCAATAAAGTATTTCTGATTCTGATTCTGATTGCACTGATCGTTGAGTTCTCAACCATGGTTAATCAAATCAAATTAGTTTAACTGAAGATTTCTCAGACAGAGAAAGCAGTATTCAGGCCTTAGGGGTAGATCAGGTCAGTTCTTAAAATACAACACAGAGTGGATTTATTAAACACGCATGCATACTTTCTCCCAAAGTCAGAAACCTAACTGGACGGTTGCACATTTCAGACTGCTGCTTTGTATTCAAAGACCATTTTGATCAGAGATTGATTTATTTCAAAAACAGTTTGTTGGTTTTTAATCCACAGCTGTACAACTGACGCAACAAATACAAAGGATACATAATAATCACACTTTTCACATGCTGGTCATAAAAATACTTCTCTCACAACTCTTGACAACTATGAGCCACAATTAAAATGCATCCTTTTTAGTTTGTGTAATGTATGACAGAATTATGATACACATTGAACAACTGAAAATAACCTGTGAATAAATTATATATATATATATATATATATAGTCCAGCAAAATGTATGAATAAAATGGTTCACATTATGGCAAGTCTTTCTTAATTGCTAACATTGTTCCCATTTCATCCCATATTTTTGAATCCCAACCCTTTTAATCTCAATACATTATAGCAAAAGACAAATGCAATTTGGTCAGAACAAATGAAGCCATTTTATGGTTAATTTGCTTCCCCACAGAAGTGCATATTCTATGAACAGCGCAGACCATAATAGATTAAGCATGGCAGATCCATGGCAGATCCTTATCATTCTTTTAAAAGGCAAATTATAATAATCTGAATAAAATAAAACATTTTAATGAATTGTGTTGGTTGTTTTTTTTAAACAGATTTTGCAGTAGCCTGGATTACAATATTAATTAGGTTTTTTTTATT
>OOFB01008646.1:21689-32633 GCA_900323305.1 Trachyrincus murrayi | reverse complement strand
TAGTATATATTATAGTATATATGTCATAGTATATATTATAGTATATATGTTATAGTATATATATTATAGTGTATACAACATATATCACCCCCACCCTCCTCCAGTGTGCAGGGTTGAACCCGACAGCTCCACTTGTGTGCTGATGAACTCCTGCATGGAGGTGAATAGTGGGCCACTCTAAGATGCTCACCTGGTGTGTGTGTGTGTGTGTGTGTGTGTGTGTGTGTGTGGTGAGTGTGTGTGTGTGTGTGTGTGTGTGTGTGTGTGTGTGTGTGTGTGTGTGTGTGTGTGTGTGTGTGTGTGTGTGTGTGTGTGTGTGTGTGTGTGTGTGTGTGTGTGTGTGTGTGTGTGTGTGTGTGTGTGTGTGTGTGTGCATGTGTGTGTATGTATGTCTGTAAGTCTGTAATATTGCACGAATGCAATGTTGCCTCGTTTGCTTTACCATTCACCATTCATGATGTTGTATTAACATGAATATTTTACACTACATTGCATTACATTTTGATTGAAAATTTCCTTTGGTCCTGAATTATTAACAGAACCCACATTCCGGCAGACGCAAACTAGTTCATACATATTACAGTTGCTCAATATATTCTTTGCTTTGGGTCGAACATGAGCCACATGATGATGAGAGCACATGAGAACCCATTCATATTGCAGCACTGCATTATTTACATGTCCTAATACATCGGGACGATGCTGTCAGTAGTCAGGCAGGTAATGGTCGTTAACGGGCGAGAATAACCGGGGAGGAGCATAGAAACACGAGGAGAACACGGAACACAAAGAGCTGGTATAGGAACTAATCTGAAGCGTAGCGACCACGGGGAGAAGACAACGATCCGACGAGAAACATCAGAAAAGCTGGGGGTTGATGAGGACAAAATGGGGAGTAATGAGTGAGATGAATCACAGGTGGGTAAATGAGGTCATCGGGGAGGAGCCAGAGATTGGTCAGTCGAGACGTTGAGGCGCAGGCCAGTGGAGGGCGTGTAGCAGGGGTAGATGTAACAGACACGCCATCATGATCTGGATGTTAAACCGACCGTGCGTCATCTTCGTTGTTCTCGGGTGATGTTGTTCCCTTGGCTTTAAGCTCACTGTGATGCTAATGCTGTGGTTCACATGCAAGCCGTCGCTATGTGGTCTAGCCCTTTGAAATCCGAGGCCGCTATTCTCATGGGTTAAAAGAATGGTCGCTGAGTGAAGACCCAGATATTTGGGTGTATCTGGATGCTTTCCGTGAGTAAAGGGTTAAAAAGGACTGCCCGCAGAGGATGAGAGCAAGTTAAACAACCAACATAAAGCTCAAAGTGCAAAGCTTAATAGTCATTTCTCCACCCTCTTGGATTCACAGGCTTTCTAGGTGTAATGACTGAAGAACGAAGACAGAAATGATGATGCAATAGCGGATAGAAAAAGTTTGCATAGTTCCCGGATGGAGAAGGAGCTAGTTTCCCATGCTCTTGGGACGGTATGATGCATATTCTGCATTTGGCTTTGTAGATATGAAGTCCTAACCAAAAGTCCAAGATACCCAGCATTTACAGATGTTTCAGCGTTAAAGTGTCTCAAATTGAAATCCAAAAATGGCTCCTGGCTCTGTTTAAATAACATCAATGCTATATACTCTGTGTGAGTTAAACAACAGATGAAATCACAATATCGGCACTTTTAAGATACACAAACAAAGCTAAATGACTGAATGGACTCTGGGGAGGCTGTTTCACGGCGCGTAATTACCGGATCAATTCCCGGGTCAGTGAATACAGGTCAAACAAGCGGCTGACAGTAAGAGCTCCATGTGCACAGGTTTACTTTCAGAGGCAGGGTTAGGGTTGGATGCAGCTGTCTTTTCAGGACGCAGTCATAGACATCCACTCTGTCTATTTTCAACTTAGTTCTCACCTCATTTACACCTACGCTGTGTATAACCAACAAATGTAGCAGGAAAGGTATGAAAATATGGCATCGAAATAGAAAAGGTGAAGACATGGAGGGTTAGACAAGGTTTCTGCCTTATTTGTTCCCTCCACCAAAATCATGTTCAGTTTTTCTTTCTTTCTTTCTTCTGTTGCAATTGCACATTACACCATTTACCAGTTTCATTTGCTGACATTATTTTGAATGGTGGATGCTGTGAAGGAGAGAGGCCTGTGGAAGAGAAGAAAGCCAAGAAAGGAAATAATGAGACTTATGTGTGTGTAAAAATATCACCTTATACGCCGATCACACACACACACACACACACACACACGCGCGCGCGCGCGCACACACGCACACACACACACACACACATGCACACAGACATGCACGCACGCATGCACACGAACACACACAAACACAGATTTGTTTTATCCAAGGCAGGCACAGCACTCAACATTTTCCCCTGCAGGATACAAGGAGCATGATGAGGAGAGGAGAGCAGGGGAAAGGAGAGGAGGGGAGAGGAGAGGAGAGGAGGAGAGAGGAGAGGAGAGCAGGAGAGAGGAGAGGAGAGGAAAAGAAAGGAAGAGAGAGAGGAGATGGGAGAGGAGAGGAGAGACAAATCTAAAAAAGTACAGCAAAAAGTGGCACCTGAGGACATGGATGAGGTGGAAGGAAGGACGAAGGGAAGGAAATAAGCATGGTAGGAAGGAAGGATGAGAGAGAGAGGGTGGATGGGAGATAAACAAGGAAAGATGGCAGGAGGACAAAAAAAGAACCATTACAAGGAATTGTAATGGCGTAGCCAACTAGCAAGAGTCATCAGAGATGAGAGAGATAGTAAGAGCTAGAAGGGAAAGGGGGTTGGTGAGATGAGTGTGTGTGTGTGTGTGTGTGTGTGTGTGTGTGTGTGTGTGTGTGTGTGCATGTGTCGGGGGGGGTGTGTGTGCAATGAGTGAGATGAGTGTGTAAGGATGACGGCAGTGGTGGCTGCGTGTCTCCTCTCCACACAGCTGTCCAGTCCCTGCCGGCTGGTGGTGCTCACATGACACGAGAAGCATCGTCAGAGAGCACACACACATATAATGTATGAGGACTTGAGAAGCCGCGCGGCTAATTAGCTTTCATCCTCCATGCTACCACCGCGGCCGCATGACAGAGTATAGGGCCCATGTCGTGCTCTGATAATGGCATGCATGATGAAGGAGGGCCGGGGTGAGAGGTGCAGTGGTGAAGGGTTGGTGGTGGTGGTAGTGGTGGTGGTGGTGGTGGTGGTGGTGGTGGTGGAGGAGGGGGTAGACTGCATGTCTCTGACGTCTTGAGATACTCAACTTTAATAAATCTTTTTTTCTCTCCATTACACTGGGCCAAGGCTAAGCTAGAAAGCACACCTCTCGTGCCACTGGGCCTACAAAACCAATTGATAGTCCTGTTCATCATGTGTCTTTGTGGTGTTATTTAGGCGTAATGGGATTGCAGTAGAAGCAGGAAAACAGACAGGATACAGTGAGAAGGAGAGGGGTGGACAGATGGATGGACAGATGGATGGATGGAAGGATGAGTGGATGGGTGGGTAAGACAGATAGCCGAAGGTGAAGAAAAAAGGAAAGTTGACATTGGCTATGTCAGGGTTTTTTTTAGGAGCAGGTCAAAGCTGGAAGGAACAATAATGAGAGACACAAGGAGAGAGGAAGACAAAGAGACAGTGAGAGATATGATGCCAGATGTGATGAGGCTTGACTTTCACTAACGGGATCAGAACTGAGAGCACGGTGGGACTAATCTAACACGCACACTCATGTGCACACACGTGCACAACTGTCTGATTCCGTTTCTGTGCAAATGTCTACAGCCACTTTATATTACACTGTGTAGCCGTCTGTGAGGCACAGTGGCCTGGTTTGCCCATGTTAACTGGGTGTGATGTTTTAATGTGTTCTTTATTTTGGTTGAAATATACAAACACAACACATGAAGAAAAAAAACACAAAGGCATTTTAGATTATGTTTTGAGCCCCCGTTAAATGCACTTATGTGTCTTATGTGACGTCTTCAATTCATATTCAAGACCCTTCCATGGAAGAGGTGCAAGAAACAACCAAAATGTTGGCTTATTGTTCTGAGGTTGGTTTCTTGGGTCTGCAGGACTGTTGTTATATTAAGGTAGAGTAGCATAATGGGGTTTTAAGACAGGGACACTTATATTAAAGTAGAGTAGCATAATGGGGTTTTAAGACAGGGACACTTATATTAAAGAAGAGTAGCATCATGGGGTTTTAAGACAGGGACACTTATATTAAAGTAGAGTAGCATAATGGGGTTTTAAGAGAGGGACACACCATGAATGCAGTGGTGTGCGATCGGGAGCACATGACACTGTATTCTGTTTAAGGAACCTCAAATCCTTCATGGTTGGATAACCATGAGTTGACTTCCTCCCACCAGTTGTATAGTTGATGGTGTCTGTTCATCTCATCTGTGTTGAACCGGTTATATTCCATTGTCGCGCTATGTCTTCGCTTGGGTTCAAAGAGGGAAGAGGTGATCAGCCCAACCGAACGATTCAAAACCATACATCACAATGCATGGATATAGAGAGAAGTAGACAAAATATAGGCCGAGATGCTCTGGACAAGCTGATTTACGGGAGTCTTTTTTCATGTAAACAAGCTTATTCAGGGTCGGCCACCTCATGCTTCCTTACTCCTCCAGTCACAGGCACACACACACACACACACACACACACACGCACATGCATGCACACACACACACACACACACAGAGTGGCCAGATGATGTAACTTATAGCGGGATGAATTCACAACAGAGTCGGTGTGTTGGTGCGTTGGTCAGGTAAAGACATCGGCACACCATCGGGGCCAGCGGCGGTGGTTCTTCTGTCTGTGCTTCTGTCGGGAGAGAGAGGGTTGGGGGAAACAGGGATAACTTATCATGGCTTAAACCTCTCTGACATGGAGCACAGCAAGTCCATTATCAGCTTAATGAAGCCAACGAGGACTGCCTACGCACGCTGATTGATGAGACAGGAAATGAAAATCCAAGTGTGAATAGGTTCTAAACCATTCATGATCCTAGCTGGTTTCTGGATTCACATTTGCATTTGGACAATTTGTCACTCTCTTTCTTGCTATGCGTGTGTATGTGAGTGCGCGCCTGATAGCTTTTGTGTGCACGTGCGCATCGCACACTATCTGAGAGTTAGCCGTTCTGCTGACGTGGGCGAAGAATGGGATTAGAATAAAATACGTGGAAAGAAAACATAATAGGCTACACAAAATCAATTTATACTTCAAAAGACTTTCTCGTGGTGGACTGGGAAACAAAGGAAAAAACAAGCTTAGCAGGAATTGAACAATGAATATGAAATAAAAAGATGCCTGTGTGGTGACGTGGTCACAGGGAGTTGAATAACCTCATATTGTCATATTTTGTGAAGAATATATTTTATGAAGAATACACAGTGAATGGAGCAAAAGAGAAGCTATTTCTAAGAAGAAGTATATGCTAAAATCCTGTCACGATTGTGTCCGAAATTCACAATATCGGGATATTTCCTGGAGCTATTTATTGCGCTATTGTACATTAAAGTAATAATCTCAAAGATTTTCATGTCTGTTAAGTCACAAACTCGCTCTTCAACTCACTTGTGTGTGAAACGACTTACTGTTTTTTCCGGTCTCTGCTAGCGTTGCCAGGAAACCAACTGTCAACTCAGGTCACACACTGTTTGGATCTCTGGGAAGTGAGGTCCAAAAACACACCTGCAATTACCGCTTATCGCCATAGGTGCTGCCAAAGAGAACGAAACGGAAATCTTCGAGATTGCCACTTTAAATCCTTTAAGAAGGATTAGCGTTTTTCTTTACCACTGACACTGACTTAAACCAGCAAGGTGCACATGGTATACCAGTGCATTGCTATCGCTGTTTGCCAGCTGTACCGGCGACATGTACAGACCTCTCAATCTGCTCTGTGCCGTGGCTTGCAGGATCCATTAAAGCAATAGCAGTCATCAAACAAATCAAGTCTATGTGTCAATTAAAAAAAGGTCCATGGGGGGACAGCCACAGACACAAACAAGTTGCTTGCAACATATGTAATGTATCATATGCTCATGTGGCAGCCATACAGATAAAAGCCCTTTTATTTCTCCTGCATTATTCATCTGCAGCCATGTAGCTAACACTTTGGAAAGTTCTCTTGTCCAATGGGGATACTCATACAGTATGCACAGTCAGAGACACGAGAGACACAGAGAGAGAGAGAGAGAGAGAGAGATAAGAGAGTGAGAAGAAGACATACAGTATATAAAGTGTGGGAGGGGAGAGAGGGTGAGAAAAGGAGAGAAGGGGGGGCTATCAGCTCTAAACTTCTATACGACTGTATAGGACAGATTAACATAATGGGATTAATGCACGTCATAGCACATACATATGAGTCCATCAGCTTCCATATAAAGTAGACGTGTCTGCAGTAACTTTTCTCTTGTGCATCAGATCTCTAGAGTTTCAACACTAACCTGGCCTGGTCACTAATAGTTATTGTTTTGTTATTGTTATAGTCACGCTATACTCTCCCAGGGTCACATACAATGTAGCGCAAAAAGAGTTTGTACCTGTTTTTATTCACATTGTGTATGTGTGTGTGTGTGTGTGTGTGTGTGTGTGTGTGTGTCTGAGAGGGAAATACATGTTGCATGCAGTTATGTTTGTGCATGGTTTTGTCTACTCCTGTTGCACAGCCATAATAATGCTTTCATTTTCTGAACAACCCAATGAGAGAAATAGAGTCTAAAATCAAATCTATTTAAAAATTACGATATTTTCTACTTTACGTCGAGTGAGCCCACGCCTGCTATTTCCGTCCGCATGCTATTTTGAGTGACAGCTCCGTACAACGTAATAGTATAATTGCGTAATCTATATAACAGTAGGTTGGAATTGCATGCTGTGCATCACCATGGTAATTCATTCTGTCAAAGGAGGTTACTACAGGTGCATGGAAAAGAAGATGGCAACCAGATGATGTTTACATGAGCCCACTCATGTGTGTGCGCACACACACATGCACACAGACATACACATCCATACACACACACACACACACACAAACTCACACATATGCTACAGTAATGTCAATTTTCAATTAAGTCCATGTGAAAGCTGTTCTTGAGGAACTCAAAGGAGAATACTGATATGATCCAATATGATCATTAACAGCTGAATAAGTGACATGAATGATGTTGTTTATCATTGTGCATGCAATCTGCATTTCTTTCCTTCATAATAGGGCAGATGTGCTTACATTAGAACTAAAGAATGATCAGTAATTCAGTAGCTTTTTTTCATTAAATGCTCATTTTAACTACACTGAGTATATATTTAATACCCACCTACCACACCTCCTGCCATGCACACACACACACACACACACACACACACACACACACACACACACAATGACGATTCAATTATCATATTGAATATATATTGATGTATATATTGAATACGGTCTGTGTTGTGTGTGTGTGTGTGTGTGTGTGTGTGTGTGTGTGTGTGTGTGTGTGTGTGTGCGTGCAGACATGAAAAGATTGTAGAAGCGAGTATGGAATCCGATTAGTCTTAGAAATTGCAAATGTTTTCTGTGTTCACAAATATTTTTCAGATCCTCACTAAGTATCTGTAATTTTCTATGAATAGTGTTGCATTGATATGTTAACTCCTTTGCAGTTGTGTGATGGTTTTTAATTTTTTTATATATTGGTAGCAAAGTGCCAATGCATGTTTTTAAAATGCTTTCTCTTCATAACTAATCAAATGTCTTCGAAATGCATTTGTCGTTATTGTACTAAATGCAAGAGGGGGCGTGTCAGCAAGAGAGAGAGACAGAGAGAGAGACAGAGAGAGAGAGAGAGAGAGAGAGAGAGAGAGAGAGAGAGAGAGAGACAGACACACAGACAGACAGACAGACACACAGACAGACAGACAGACAGACAGACAGACAGACAGACACACAGACAGAGAGAGAGAGAGACCGACACAGAGAGAGAGAGAGACAGAGAGAGACAGACAGAGACAGAGAGAAAGAGAGAGAGAGGGAGTGAGAAAGAGAGAGAGAGAGAGAGAGAGAGAGAGAGAGAGAGAGAGAGAGAGAGAGAGAGAGAGAGAGAGAGAGAGACAGACACACAGACAGACAGACAGACACACAGACAGACAGACAGACAGACAGACAGACAGACAGACACACAGACAGACAGACACACAGACAGAAAGAGAGACAGACAGACAGACAGACAGAGCGAGAGAGAGACCAGAGGCTATTGGCCTTCCTCCTGTGCCTTTCTTTAAAAGCATGAAGTTGCACAGCAAAAAGTGTAAAGTCACAAGGGAACAGCTATTAAAAGTCCTGTGACCTCACCTGCTAACAGGGCAATGCAGACACAGTGGAGAACCAATAGCAACAGACTGCTGTGAGCTACACTTAGACATCCTCTTACAACTCATCATAACTCACCTCTTATAGGGCAGCTGCAATGTATTTGGATTTCTGCTAAATTTTGTCAGGGATATATTGGTCTTGAAATTGTCCTGATATTTATCTATGTATTTGTTATTTATCAGTTATCTGAGATCTTTAATTAAGACGTTCTACTTCAAACTATTTATTTTCATTCCAGGGTAACTATGAGTCATACTCTCCTACACAAGATATGTGTGCGTTGCTTGTCAACAGGGCATATAAATAAGTGCAATAAATAATGAATAAGTGCACATAAACATAAGGGTGGATGAATATATATGTAAGAGACCACAGTACCCACTAATGCAAATGCATAGTTCAGTTTTGAAAATTGAATTTCCGTTTAAACTAAACATATTCATGTTTAAATTAATATAATGTTCGAAACATGGCAATGTATTGTTAAATAAAATGACATCACATTGAATACATGGTCAATGACTGCTGCGGAGATAGATTATACAGCTATTTTCAGTTAGTTAGTTTGTTAGTTTGGACTATACTTGGCTTCTCATGCTCAAAGTGACTCCTATGAGATTATTAATCTCAATGTATGCTCATGTCAGGATGGTAGTTTCAGTGAATTAATCTCACAGTCAACATCAACACCAGCACACACACACGCACACACACACACACGCGTGCCCACACACACACACACACACACACACACACACATACACACATTCTCAACAGTGATTTTTGCTGCACCAGACCGCCTATCCACCTAAATCTTTCACCCTGCCATGGTCTATACCCCTCTCTCCCTCCATCTGCCCTTCCTCTATCTCCTGGTGCATTAATAATCCTTCATCTCTCTCACACGCATGCATGCGGCACAAGTGCAAGTGAGGTGGACCTGATTTTCTAATTGTCTTGTGCACCAGCAGGTGTAAGAGTGGCGCCATCAGATCCACTGTGAGTGGGCTGGGAATCCTCGGGGGAGAGGAGCACACATACGTGCACTCATGTTAAATGTTAAAGACAGAAGGACATAGTGGAGTCGTGACATGGTGTCAAAGGCAGAGTGGAGTGGAGGCCTGTTGTGGTTGGTTGTCTTTCACACATTCGTCAGATGTGATAATATTGCAAGAGAGGCACACAGACATTTCAATAGTTTCAAAGATGCATACGCATGACTGCAAGCATAAGCTACTCACTTACTGTATAACTCACTTACTGTATAGCACACTAACTGTATAACAGTAATAAAGTAGCAGAATTGCAAATAGGCCATGGCAGTATGAGTCCATTACCACATTTAATGCCGCTGCTATACAAGGCAGTTAAACGTTATTTCAGCAATCTCAACGTAGATATGAGAGGTTAGTGTTTTTGTGTTTTTTATCGAACCACTTGACAATAACAAAATGCCTACCTGAATGATGCTCTAGAGAGGTTTGGCCAAGTCCAAGACATGGAAAGGGTGACACTGACCTCCTGTGTAGATATTTTGAACTGCTCGTATTTTTGGTCGCAAGGCGCAACGTTTGTCCCTTACGGCTCTCGGTTTGTCAACATGGCTGCCCCCTTGGTGGTAAGGTTACTCTTCTATTAATGAACAGAGTTAGCAACTGCAATCACTGAAAACATGTTACAAATATGAAAACAGATATTCTGAAAACTCTTCATTCGTATGATATTGACACTGACGCTTAAAATATAAACCTCATAGATGCGATGTACTGCTGCATTACCAGCTGCCTAGATCTCTACTGAACTGACAGTATTTTGATATCTTGTCAGTTCTATATAGAGCTGCTAAGTTTATGAACTAGGCAGGCTTCAACCGCTTCACTACACCAATTACACACATATTACATATTTAGATTTTTTTTGAAAGCCGTTTGATTGAGGTACATTTACTAGGCATGGTTATGGATCCAAACTAATAGTGTTTATTGAAGGGAATCTAGTATGTATTTCAGTATATCTGTTTCTTGAAAGGGGTGACAATCCATGTCTTTCCTTCACACGTCTACTACACAGTCCTTGCAGCGATGCTGTAGACAGGCATCTCTCCATCTGAGTGTGACGAGGAGACTGTGGAGTTCCGGTGGGGCCACACCACCGTCACTGTACAAGAGGCTGCTCCTGGCTCTCTCAAAGCATTTCTATGACGTTGAGGCGTTCCTCTACTGGAGGACAGAGTCAAGGAACGTGGGACTGCATAGAAAGAACTTGTAAGGACGAAATCACACCATGAACTCACGATCCACGTTTACCAATTCATTCAGCCTGTATGGTCCATGTTAAACATGATATCAGGAATAAAAGACTGTCCTGGCAAATGTCAGCTGTCCATATCATAGAGTAGTACATTAGGAAGGATGATAGATGGGTGGATAGACTGACTATGGAGAAAATCAAACCACTGGACTGTCAGTGAATTTAATGGATTGAATTCATGGATTGGATTTGTACCCAGTTATGTACATGCCTCAATGTTTAATGCATGGGTTGGCAATATAAACGT
>OOFB01008646.1:0-20761 GCA_900323305.1 Trachyrincus murrayi | reverse complement strand
TAGTGTGAGATAGGTGTGTGTGTGTGTGTGTGTGTGTGTGTGTGTGTGTGTGTGTGTGTGTGTGTGTGTGTGTGTGTGTGTGTGTGTGTGTGTGTGTGTGTGTGCGCATATGTGTATATATATATATATATGAGCTTAACCCCATTTGAACATGAACACAGTACATAACACAACACAGTGTTTTATACAGGCCAAGCAATAGGGTTGGTGACAATGATATGCATACAAGCTAACTGCTGATCAATGAAAGGCTGTTGAAAGTATGTTGAATTGTGTTTTTATTTTTTAAGATGCTGACAAAGCACAACTCATATGTGTCTGACCATATCATTGCATCAAATATATTCATATGATTGCTTGTTTTTCTGTACAGTTACTACCATTACACCCGCGAGCGCTATGGAGAGAACATAGCATCGGCGCTCTTTGTCCTGAATATGCGGGGAGGATTTAGGTTGGTACCTCGTTCACTTGATGCATTGTTGCAGATCGATTGCAAGTCACTTTCAAGACAAGTGACTGTCAAGACAAGCGAAACAACTTGTTTCTTTATTATTTATTAAAGCGGACTTGATTCCCCTGTGATCTTACATCAAGTAAACACACACACACACACACAGTTCCTTCTGGTGTATGTGGTTAATGTAATCTGATTGTCTTGAATGTATAATTTATGTAAAAAAGAACATGCGCTTACAGAATACCATGTGGCCTCCTCAGGTATGTAGGCCATTCAGAATGGTTTCGCTCAGACAGCAGAGGCAAATTTAGCTGGGACTTTATGAACGACAAAGACTCTGCGCTGGAGGAAATAGACATGAGCCACACACTCGTCAACCATCTCGGACTGGCAAACTTGAGTAATGAAAAAAAAAAATTCTTCCTCTGTGAAATCTTTTTTTTTAAAGTTGATTTAAATTAGTGAACGCTGTCTCAGGTCATGCTAACATTGAGTCCTCTTGTGCTGTGGTCCATCAGTGGGGAACCCTTTGCGCACCCTGACGTTACGGGGCTGCCATGAAGTGGATGACTGGGCCCTGGCCAAGCTCCATTATTTCCAGGACACTCTGGAGGAGCTGGACATCTCCTACTGTCCGCACATCACTATAGGAGGGCTAGCGGCACTGAGGAACGTCAAGTGAGTTCATACACACATTCTCATCATCTCAACAGCCAGGTCCATCATATGGCAAGCTGTATTACCATTTAATCAATGGGACAAACTAACCACTCATTCAAAGTTACTTGTACTTAATTTTATTTACTAGTAACTATTCAAATAGTCCCTAGTACCTAATAACTAATCACTAATAACATTTAAATAGTTACTAGTAACCATAGAAATAGATACTAGTAACTAGTACAATATAAGTACTAGTAACTTTAAATTAGTGACTGGTTTGTCCCATTGATTAAAATGGGCAAAACTCGTGTCATTGTTCATTTTGATTCCTTTGTGTGTGTGTTGCAGGGGGCTACGTCGCCTGAACGTGTCGTCTCTGCCCAGGCTCAGCAACCCCGGTGTGGTCATCATCCTGCTGGAGGAGATGCTGCCGCTTTGTCAAGTAACCGCCACGGGCTACGACCTCAGCCTCACGCAGGTGGGCGGGAACAAAGAAGAGCATGGGGAAGATAAACCGAGGCTCGGGCAGTGGCAGCGCGATGGCATGAGGGGCCAGGGGTCATAGGTCAGAGAATCAGAGGAGCACGCCCCAGGGAGCCAGTATGGGAATCACACGTACACATAGAGCGCCGTTATCTACTTTGTGTCGACTACTTTGTATCTACTTTGTGGGCAGGGGACAAGGGTCATGAGGAGGAGGTCACTCATGTGAGATGGACAGGAGAGTCATTGGAATTGGATGACTGTACAGGATGGTTGTAAGGTTGTTGTTGTTGTTGTTATTGTTGTTGTTGTATTTAGTGGATTGTGAAATTGGAATGTGTATTGTGTAAATATATTTGTAAATAAAGATTTCATCATGTAAGCCATTTTATTGTCTTTTTTCGCAATATGTACCTGTACACTTGTTTGTAACAGACCACCATGCGGTCTGTGTAATGTTTTCAAAATACTTTTGTAATCGTATTAACTGAGGTATAAGCCTATACTCAAATCCCTTGTGAGGAGATGGCTTTGTGCTGCAGTACCAGATACCAGACCCTATGGTAGGTTGAAGAGAGGCAAGTAGGACTGGGACAAGTGACAAGGAATAAACATGTTACTTTGTATGTATATATGTTTTTTACTCTGTCTATACACTTGGCAGTTACAATACAGAGGAATTTAGCTGCTGCTAATCCAAACCATTCAGTGTCAGTGCTGCCATTGATCATGGAAGTAATATGTATTATCCTTGATATAGGTTTTTAATGGGTTCTCAATAAACAATCGAACTTGTACAACAAATTCCGACATTGATGCAGAGAAAAGCTTGCGGAACGTTGTCCTGCAACAAGCGGCGCGGAACCTTTTCGTGACGGACAACAACAACAACCAAGTTTGACCAGCAAAGCAGGCGACCGAGTCTGATCATATTTAACTAGTATCTTACTTATTGCCACTAGGACAACTGCTATCTCGGAACCGATAGGCTTTAGCGGGCGTCTGTTTATAGAGATTAGGACAGCGGTGCTGTAAGGGCCTTAGCAGACGAATAAATGTCTGATGCTGCAGGTATGGTGACTTCCTGTGTTGAAATGCCATCGGGTTTGTCTGACTGTCTGACTGCTAGCTGTCAGCGCGTTAGCCTAGCCTTAGATCATTACACTGATCATAATTACTTGTTCACAAGATAATATTTATTTATTTATTCGCATTGTATAGAATTTCCCCAGAAGGAAGAAAAGGAGGACTGTACACCAGACGAAGAACAAGAGGTACTCATGTTATTAGAAAAATAAAATAAATGGGCAGCAACTTCAGGCTGCCTAGTAAAACATCGGGCCTCATGCAGGAACATTTGCGTATTTTTTCTCTTACTTTTGTGCGTACGTACAAACTCGTACCGAGTGTGCCGCCTCGGATTCAGCTCAAGCTCGTAAAAGTACAGGAAACTGTCCTAAATGATGCGTGAACATGATGAATCCCACGTGGGCGTAAATAGGCATAATTTACGCCCCAAAAGCTCTATATAAGTCATACATGTATGACTATATAAGTCATATATAAGTCATACAGGGGCGCTCCGCCCCGTTTCTGCAGAAGCGCCTTTCATAAAAAAACGCACCTGGCCAAGAAAAAAACGAGTGCAGAGCTTAAAGTCCTCACTTTGGAAATCGATAAAGAAAATACATTGTATTTAGCAGCAGCGGTAGTGGCATTAGAGGACCTACTAAGATAAAGGAGTGGGGGGGGAATAACACATGCTGTCCGCTGAAGCCGCACACTGTCCGAAATAAAAACAGGGTTTATTTTAAAATAGATTCCAAAAGACGACTTGGCAAGGCAACGCGATGCATGTGACCATGTAGTTTGAGGTGTTGATATTAATACTGCAAAACCCAAATATGAATCATGTCATGTTTAATAATATTAAATATTATTGTTCTGCAGAGTATAGAACATTCCAATGCTGCTATGCTTCCAAAATGGCGGTGGTCATTGCGATGTGATGTCATAATGTACAGGCCCCATAGGCAGGACTGTCTGGGCAGGCGCACGGACCGCAGCGCCCAAAGGACTGGGGTGTAGTTTAGTGCGTTTAGTGTGTGTCCATAGACCAGGCCACACACACACACTCATCCGGAAACACGCACCTCAGAAAAACCCACACACATCTACAGCCATGTACCATTGAAATATCAGTCAACCAGCCAAGAGCTTTATGGCCACAATCTTGAATAAAGAAATACGACTTCATACATAACCCGTGTCTGCATTCTGGCCTGTACACACGATTTAAGCACCACTCTGTGTGCACGAGTGGTTGTATGAGGCCCAGTGTCATCTACTGTGAACATGTGTATTAACATTAGTTACAGTAGTGACACACAGCTTTTGATTCCTTTGCAGAACCAATCTGAAGACAGCAGCGAGGACGAGGCCTCTGGAGCAACAGAGAGTAGCTTACTGTCAAACATTTCAGTGCTCCATTATAGATGACGAATAGAAATTCATTCTTATTTGCAGCTCACATCATTTATACTTTGTCCTTCGACATTGGCCAATTTCATTATTAAATTCAGCATACAATTATTATCAAACATTATCAAACTTATTAACTTGTTTATTTCTCCCTTAGTGGACTTTCTGCGTAACCTCTTCTCCAGCACCCTGGGCCTGGGCTCAGCGGAGAAAGTTCTAGATGAGCTCACCCTGGAAGGGGTGGCGCGTTATATACAGAGTGGCAAATGTAAGTCAACATTTTTTTGTGTGTCTAGATTATATCGTTTATCATCTTTCTTTTTTCAATATCCTACTCGGCATAGTGTGAGCTATTGTCTTTCCGAACACTATTAATCTTCAACTTGATGACTGAGTTGTGTGGTCTTCCCCTAACAGGTAAAAACATAGTCTGCATGGTGGGTGCAGGGATATCCACATGTGAGTATGATGAGTACATTATCTTAGTATCATATGGCATATCTTCAGGTACTTCACGTTTGGTACATTTATCTTTCAATTGCAAATGTTCCTTTCCTGTCTTAGCTGCTGGGATCCCAGACTTTCGCTCCCCAGGGACCGGTCTCTATGCCAACCTGCAGAAATATAAACTGCCTTATCCAGAGGCAATCTTCCAGATTGACTACTTCAAGGTGCAGTAAAGATGATTGTGGAAAAAATACAACTATTTGAAATCACTTTGACCTACTGGGACAATGAAGGAAGTTACTTTGCCTCATTGTCACCCCATTAAAATTGCTTCTTTTTTTTCTGTCTCTGCTATGCCGTGGCGTATCTCAGAAACATCCTGAACCATTTTTTGCCCTGGCTAGGGAGCTGTACCCAGGACAGTTTAAGGTAAACACAGCCTTGCCATTCCATCTCCAACCACTAGCTTACTCTCGTCTCTGCCACCAATTCTCTATGAGACAATGGTTTCTTATTAGCATTGAGATGTCAAATATTTGAATGCTAATGTCAGCGGTGTTCAGCCCACAGTGTGTCACTACTTCATGAAGATGCTGAAGGACAAGGGACTGCTAAGGCGCTGCTACTCCCAGGTATGACAAGCACAGCAACAGCACCACGGCTAACTAGCCAGTGGTGCATTCTAGAACACTCAATGACAGTTTTTCGGTGCTGGATTTCGAACCTGTACCCCTCGCTTTCGGGGAAAAACTAAAATTCCTAAACTGAAATAACAGACTTATAGCCAATACTTTGGTGAACATTTCGGTATGCAGCTATCGCTGAGGCTAGCAGGTTTATGCTCAAAGAAAAAAAGGGATATCCAAATGAATCGTTGCCCGACCTAGGTCCTATCTGGGCTCCCCGCTGCCAGAACAGACCAAATCGACCAGGTTAACAGTGACTACCAGGCTGTTTCCTCTTTGAACGAGGCCATGCCTCTGCAGCTGTACAGAGATAATGCCTACGCCCCAAGCCTGCAAAGCCAAAGTGCATTCTGTATTTACAAGGCTGCTGGCCTGGCAAAAATGTGTGTCCTTGAAGTGTTTTAGGCTGTATTATATATATTTATATATATATTATATATATATATATATATATATTTAAGTTCCCCCATACAGCTAGTGTTTTGAACCAAGATGGCCGCTCGGTGAACAAGGCCAATTGATCACTGTGTGTCTCCTCCCTGCAGAATATCGACACCCTGGAACGGGTGGCCGGTCTCCAAGGAGACGACCTGATCGAGGCTCACGGAACATTCTACACCTCCCACTGTGTCAGCTTCTCCTGCCGCAAAGAGTACAACCTCGACTGGATGAAAGGTGTGCTCTGTGTGGTGGTGGTGATGGGTGGATGACCTAGTCTAATGTGATGGCTTTTTTGAATGGTTCATCTAACGTCCCATCTCACTCCCCGCTTGCAGAGAAGATCTTTTCGGAAGCCATCCCCAAGTGCGACAAGTGTAGCAGTCTGGTCAAACCAGGTTAGTCACTATCCTTCTTAATGTAACTGTCCATATAATGATGTTTTTTTCTCACTACATATCACCTTTGTTAAATCTCTCCCTCTCTCTCTCTGTCGCTGTCTCTCTGCGTGTCACTACATATCCTCTCTCTCTCCCTCCAGATATCGTCTTCTTTGGAGAGAGTCTACCCGTCCGATTTTTCACTTCAATGAAGATGGTGAGAGGCAGTGTGTGTGTTGCTTGTGACACCAGTGCTCGTGAGTGTAGGCAGGATGTAGTCACCAGTATACAAATACACTTCCCTCACATTCAGGTGGCTTTTCCTTTGTTTCTCTGTCTTGTTTTGAAACCTTCAGGACTTCCCTCAGTGTGACCTCCTCATCGTCATGGGAACGTCCCTGCAGGTCCAGCCGTTCGCCGGTCTAGTGGGCAGGTATGATTTTAAAGCTCATACATCTGAGGACAGTATTAACTTTATTTTACTTTGCATTGTTGCATTCAGTGCCATATAGACTTGATTTGATTTGTGTATGTGTGTGTTGCATTGGTGTTCATTTTATGAGGCTTGTAAAGTAGCACGAGAATTTGTTATAAAAGAGTTTATCTCTGTTTAATCTAGAGTTTCCAAAGGCTGCCCCAGACTACTCATTAACATGGAGAAGGCGGGACAGGTATGTTCGCTTCACATTTTAATCCCCCCCAAAAAAATTTATTGTCGCTCCTTTGTGTCACCACAACAACTAATGTTTCTGTGTTTGTCTCTCTCCCTCTCTCTCCCTCTCTGCCCACAGGCCGACCTAGTCTTTGGGGTGTTAGGCTTTGGGGGAGGGATGGACTTTGACTCGGACAAGGCTTACAGGTGAGAGAGGCAGGCGAGCACCACCTAGCCTGTTGGGAGGGATTCCCCCCCCCCCCTCTCACTCTGTCCTCCCCCTCTCACTCTGTCTCTTTCTCTCTCTCTCTCTCTCTCTCGCTCTCTCTTGATCACTCTCTGTCTCTAAAGGAACTGCTTCCACACACGCTCTCAATTAACTGATTACATTACATCACATCAATTGACTAAATAATAATAGTTGTTCAGTTGTTCTTAATAAAGGTGAATCAAAATAAAATGACCTAACAGGTTATTAGGTCAAATCAGTGCTGGGGTGATCTCTATTCTTGTATTTTTTCCCTCTTTCTAGGGATGTAGCTCACATCAGTACATGTGACGAGGGCTGTTTGGCTCTTGCTGACCTGCTTGGATGGAAGGTAGGCTATAGATATTGATTTCTATTGTGTACACATTAACACAACATATTAACCCCAGACCTGGGGCCTGTTTCAAGTAGCAGTTCATGACAGGCTTTAAAAGCCCTACAGAGAAATACAACTTTTTTCTTTACCTTTCGCTTGATGCAGTCTGTTTGTTATTGTGTCTAACCAAGTCTCGCTCAAGGAGAAGTCTCGCTCTGAAATCTCATGAGAGTTGAGTTGTTGCAGGAAGAGAGCGGTGGAAACATGAGTGAGAGTTGGAGAGAGGAGTGCCGGCAAGAGTTTGTTGTGTTGGACTACAGAAAGTGTAGCTTAATGTTATGTAAAAGATTTTCAAAGTCATGGCTGAATATTTAGCTGATTTTGTCAATGTGAGATTTCACGGGATTTCAGAGCGAGATTTCAGAGCGAGACTTCTCCTCGAGCGAGATTTGGTTAGACACAATAACAAACAGACCGAATCAAAGCGAAAAAGTAAAGAAAAAAGTTGTATTTCTCTGTAGGGATCCTTTCCATAATGGTGTCAAACACTCACAATCTGAGACTGTCAGTGGCAAAAACAAGCACTTTTAGAGGACGTACAGTGACGGCTGCAGTTGCAATGCAGGGTTACAATGCAGACACTTCGCGGCTGCGTTCTCGCTCAATACTGGACCGATTTTAAAAAATTGTTGTCCGCATGAGTCAGTTAGACCCAAAAGGATGGGAAAATGGGGTCCAGGTTGAAAAATCCCTAAGTTATCCTTTAAGGTCAATGTAGCAGAAGACCCTGCTACATGCCACGTAAGTGGCTTTAGCTGGCCTCCTCCAACACCAGGACACCGTAACAGTAAACTGGTTTATTGCAGAGTCTGACAATGGTTTGCAGGCAGAGCAGGTGGCAAGTGCTGACATGTCCGCGCTCCTCTGTGCGTGTGGTGATGGCTGGTTTAACCTGTGGGCCTTGATTATCCTGATGCACCACAGGTGTCAAGTCAATTTTATATGTATAGCCCTTAATCACAGTTACAGTCTCAAAGGGCTTCACAGGTCATATGTTTATGACACCCCCTAACCCTAGCCCCCCAAAGGGCAAGAACTCCCTTAACTATCAAGGAAGAAACCTCTAGAAGGAACGCAGAGTGGGGGGTCCCTCCTTCCAGGGATGGTTAAGAGTGCCATGGGTGCCATAATAGACATACATAGTATTTGTGTGCAGCCTCACCCAGAGTCTAATCAGTCTGACTCGGGTCAGGTGAGGCTGCTTAAACCAGCCACCAACCACACACACTCCATAGTCAAATACTAACGAGGAGGAACAACGTTACGCCTTTGAATACAATGGTTTTGGAAATGACTATATAAAGTTGTTCATTGGCATTATCTAAACCAATGAGACGATAGAAAGAAGTGGCCACTGCAGCCATGGCTGGGGTAATCTCGGAGTTAACCCGCTATTATATATATATATATATATATATATAACCGGCTCACAGCATGAGGAACTGAACTGAGAACTCTGGCTTCCCCTAAATGCTGACTTAACATAGCACTACAGCTGGTATGCTGTAGTGTCACCGTATTGCAAAAGCAGCAGAGGAGTGGATGTATAGACATTAGATCCTCCTGTGGGCCAGCAAATTATTAGTCAAGTGAACCTAAAAATAAAATTCTCCTCAAAATCCAACTCTGTAATTGTGATGTCTGTCTACTGCCTGCTTTGTTGTGTTTGTTGCCCGTATAATGTAAATTCACATTGCAGATAATATACTCTCACTGGTTATCTTCAAGTATTGCAACTCGCACATCAACACAACATGCAGCTTTACACGTATCTATCAACCAAGTGTTATGAAGGGAAATGTGTATTTAGTCCTCTCTCTCTCTCTCTCTCTCTCTCTCTCTCTCTCTCTGTCTCTCTCTCTCTCAGGGCGAGCTAGAAGAGATGGTGAGCAGGGAGCACGCCAGGATCGACTCTCAGGACAAGCAGGAGGAAGCCGGCGAGGACGGAGGTGCTGCAGCGTGCCACGTGCCACCGCCGGCCCCCGAAGCCAAAAAGGAAGAGTGAACCAAATATGCAAGTGTCCACCTCCCTGGCCACCAGTGACTATACGTACAGGTCGGAGGTAGTCCTCCTGTCTCGCCCAATGGAGCAGTAGGATGGGTGAGATGCGTGGTTTAGAAAAGGGTCTGTATTTACCATAAGAACACTGGCAGGCGTTGGGAGACCTAACGGGACGGGTATTCTTTCACAAACAAATGTACAGGGTGTCTGACCTTTTCTTTTCTCGTTTGCACTTTACCAGTACTGCTTCTTTTTAGCTGCTACCATCTTTACAGGAACTCATGCCCCCACCCCCCCCCACAACAGGGTGTGACAATGTGACAGCATGGCACCACACACCACACTTTGTCACCACCATGGCTTCAGATCATACGATGCTTGGAAAGGAGTTTATATATACTGTATATATATACTGTATATATATATATATATAATCTAAAAGTAAACTTAATTTATGCCAACCCGACTTCCATGTATACCGGAACCACAAACCTAAACTAACCATATATACAATACAATATTGTATTGTTTTACATGACGATATATCTGTTTTTTTCCATTTTGTTTACACTCTGTATTGTATCTCCTTTTTTAATGTTTTCTCTATATTATTAAGTTTGATGTTTACTTAAATTATTGTATATTTTAATGCAAAATGGTATTAATAAATCGATAGCAGCCACCTAAAGTCAAACTCTTCCCATCGGTTGCTTCGTTCCATGATGTCTGTTATAACCTAAGCCTTTGTCTCATTTTTGTCATCGGTTGGTTTTCCGACTGATCCAATTATGATTGGATGGGTTAATGATTGTTAGGGTTTACATTATTATATTGCAGTACAACACATTGTTGCCACAATGTTTTTACGCTGACTGTCTGGATGTTTGTAATAGATGTCAGTTCAACACTGCAGAAATCATATTGACAAGAGCATCTTATTATGAGCATGTATGCTAAAAATGGTAAACTCTATTGGGGGGGGGGGGGGTCCGGTGAGGTTTGGTTTTATGTCTGAGACGATTTCTACGGGAAATGGCTTTTGACTCTGAGGTCTGACCGCTTTGTAACAGGAAGTACTAAAACTGGAAGCTGTGACTCTTGTTGCCACAGAAACATTGAAACCAACCAGCAGTAGCCGCTCAACTTTACAGATCAACCTGCAGGCCCGAGAAATAAAAAACGACTTTCCCTCGTACCGACTTCTTCTTTTTCTTTGACATGTTTCGGGTAGAAGAGGTGCGATATTTGTGATCATAAACATCTCTCGCTCACCAAAAAAAAGAGGTTGGTCTTGGAGGTGTTGAAAGGCTCTCATGGCATCATACTGAGAGCTACATTAACCACACCTCGGGTTGTTTACATGCACAATAAACGTGACTCACTCTCAGGGATTTGCTAGATGGGGAGTGTGCTCACACAAGCAATGAGCTGGTGATCCGCTGAGCAACGTGTGTTGTAGCTCACACACATGGTGCTCTTTTAAAGCGCTGTGTTCCTGGTGGTGAGGTGCTGTCTCTCCTACTGTAAACTCTATGCACAGTTAGGCCTACTTTAGCACTCTTATGCAAGCCAGTCAGTGACTATAGAAAAGGCTTTGAGAGGGAGGGGGAAGACAGATTGCAACATGGGTTGTGGTGTGTAGTAGTAGCGCTCGCACACAAGCTAAGCCTGTCTGCCACGCACATGTAAGTATGAGTTTATTATTTACCATCTTTTCTTCATCTATTTGTGCTTTTCTTCAATTATGCAACATTTCCAAAATGTTTATAACACATCCACACACTATCCATTATATTCTTTGGTCCGATCATCTTCCTCATGGTCGGTGGTTGCATTTCGTTTGCATTGTATTTCTATAGAACCAGCCACGTCGCATCGTCTCAGTGTCTGCATGTTGCATGGCGGTGCATGTGTGTTTACATGTCTTCATTCTTTTGCCCGCACACCCCAGGTCCGTGAGAACCCCCGTTAATGGTAACAGGATGAACACCACCCAGTGGAGGACCTCCAACACCAGGGGACACCCCCTCCTCACGGTCCTGGGCCAGCTGAGGGCATGCCAGACGGCCTGGTCCCCCAAGGCACCCTGGGACAGAGACAAGGCCCACGCTGCTCTCCTGGGAAAACCTACTGGAGTGAGTTATCCCCCCCCACACACACACACACACACACACACACACACACCTCTTCCTCTTAATTCCCTGTCTAGTTTCTATCTAATCCCTTATGTCTGTCTGTCATAGAGAGGTGTCTATCACAGACAGACAGTTAGTTTCATGCTGAAAGAGACGACTTTAGATTATAAAGAAAAATAAAGAGGCTTGAAATAAAGCGAGAGCAGAGATGTCGCCTCATGTCTGCTTTGTGAACAGTGAACACAAACCAAGGTAATGGCAAAGTCATTGAAAAGTCTACATATCTGTCCCCTCACTGTTCATCAGTTCATCATCGGTGAAATTAGTTCCTCCTGTCAAAAAAACCCATCTGCATGTAGAAGTTTGAGTCATCAGTAACGTATTTTTTAAAACCTGTTCATCTAGTAGGTAGAAGCATTTGAATGCAGTGAAACACAGATAGTAGCTGTGGGAGGAAGAGACGGAGCACTTATCAGCATATATGTATGACAGGATAGAAGTCATGTACTAGGTGACTACATGTACTAGTGTCTTATCCACTTCCTTGTTCTGTGCAGGAAACCTTTTAACAGTTCTCACACACCTAGAACACGACAGTTGATTCTTTTTTTGTAACTGTCAGAAATGTTATTGCAGGAATAATGCCTACGTATGCTCATGTTTGTTTGAAAACCCGAGCTAGCAGATCAGTCAGTGTTATTAGATAATATGTGCTCTACTGTTTCCAGTCATTTAATTTGAATCATGGAAAATATGCATCATGTCAGGGCTGTTATGTTGCCTCTGTGTGTGTGTGTGTGTGTGAATAACTACACATGGCTTTATGTCTGTCTGTCTGCCTCTCTCTCTGCCTCTCTCTATCTCACTCTGTGCTCTCTTTATCTCACTCTGTGCGCTCTCTCTCTCTCTCTCCCTCTCTCTCTCTCTCTCTCTCTCTCTCTCTCAGAGCTTCCTGGTTCTGGAGGACTCTTCTTCTTCTCAGCCCAACCTGTTGTGTGTGTCTGCTGGTGCAGAGCATGAAGCACGAGTCCTGGACTACCACATCAAATATACTGGCACAGGTAGAGGGGGGGTGTGTGTGTGTGTGTGTGTGTGTGTGTGTGTGTGCGTGTGTGCGTGTGCGTGTGTGCGTGCGTGCGTGCGTGCGTGTGTGAGAAAAGGATTATGGGCCTCATGTTGCTATTGATGGCTGGATATGTTCTACTACTGATAATGGATTAGCATGGATGCTAAATGCTACATTTCTACTTTCATATGATGCTAATCATAGCGCTAAGGCACTCTACCAGCGTAGACTGGGATGAACTTAGGGGAACTATCTCTCATGAAGTTAAATACATTTAAGATATGTTAGAATAACACTGGAAATTAAAACAAAAACCATACAAAAGAGCTTACTAAGCTTACTTCAAATGAATCAGGAAATGATGATAACCATCAGAAAAAACAAAATAGCCAAATATATTATATTCATAACAAGATCTTTTAACTTCCTCTCTTTACCAACTCTCTCTCTCTCTCTCTCTCTCTATATATATATATATATATATATATATATATACATACCTCTCTCTGTATCTCAGTGCTCCAGCTTTCAGAGTCTCGTCTGTGTTTTGCTGACTTGGCTCAGCTGGTGCTCCACTACTCTCTGACCAGGTAGGTTTACACCATCCACATGATCTACTTTATTGTTACTCATTTGACAACATTAAGCCACTGACCCTAAACAAATGCATTTGCCAGATGAATTTTCAGAGGATATAAGTGATAGTTAAAACGCCTTTGGATATTCAATTTAATTGAATATCTGTAGTGTGAGTCTGAGAGTATCTGCTTTAAACATGAAAAATTATAAAAACAGATGGCCAATTTGTGTCCTAATGTTGGTGAGACAGATATACACATATATATATATATATATATAGATAGATAGATAGATAGATAGATAGATAGATAGATAGATAGATAGATATATAGATAGATAGATAGCTCTATTTTCACATTACCGTCTGTTTTTCAGAGATGTGTTGGTGGTTTGTCTGTACATCCCTCCCTGGCTCCTCAGCATAACTACACAGAACATACTGCTTCCCTCGCGGCTCAAACCTGGTGTGTCCTGTCTCCATAGCGATCCTCCTCCTCTTCCACTTCATATAATGTTCCCTTTGACCTCTGGGCTATTTGTTCAGTGGTCATCTGATTGCTGCCGGGGTTGTTTTAAGGCAACATATGGTTCTTCTCTTCCTTAGAGTCCTGGTTCTGTGAACCTCCGGACCCCACTGATCACATGACCGACCCGGTACCAAGAGCGGTTATGTGCTCCATACAGGTATATACTGTGTGTGTGTGTGTGTGTGTGTGTGTGTGTGTGTGTGTGTGTGTGTGTGTGTGTGTGTGTGTGTGTGTGTGTGTGTGTGTGTGTGTGTGTGTGTGTGTGTGTGTGTGTGTAATGCAGTTTGTCTACTCTAGTCTAACGCAGCTGGCTACGTACACACAGGTAGGTCTAGGTGTATGCGACAGAGGTTGAAATTCCATAAAGAAGTACAAGTACTCCCTCGTAGTGTCAATCAATATTCTACATGTGGTTGTTATTAATGGAATCAGCAAGCTCAGTGGCAGCAATGACCCATGTCTGTCAGGTGGAGTGAATGTGCACCTAAGAGCAATTTAAAGAAATGGCAGTGTATGATTTTAAGACAAAGGAATGGCAACTATGTGTTTTCTGTCTACCTGCCCACCTCAGTTGACCGCAGTCAACGGGGCCCTCTGTGTGATCAACCCGCTCTACCTTCACCAACACGGGGATGACTGGCTGACACATCAGCCAACCTCTCCTCAACACTGTATGCCAACCACCAATGACAGGCGAGAGAGACGCCTCAGCACCAGTAGGCCTTGGCATGGGGCGGGGCTGCACACCAAGCGAGCCATCTCATTGGAAGACAAATCATTTTTTGCCGCTACGGACAATCCAGGTAAACTAAGCTGTTTCACATATTTCTTATCCGATGAAGACCAAATACACGCACACACACACGCGCACACACACACACACACACACACACCACTTTACGCTGTTCATGGTCTTCATCATCTTCTCTCATTAGGTCTCATTAAAGCCCATTCGGCTGAGTCGGCCCCAACGTCCCCCAACACCCCCACCCCCACCTCAGTGGAGGTGGTCCTAAGGCGGCCCAGCCGGGACGCCGCCTCCTACCCCCCCAGGGGAACGGGCGGCAGGAGCAGCCTACCTCCGTCCATCGACTCCTCCGACTCCACCTCCACCACGCCACACTCCAACCTCTCCACCGCCCCAGGGGGGACCCGGCGCCACAGCGGGCCCCTGCCCCAGTCCCCCCACAGGGTGTCCTGGGTGGAGGACGGGGTGTGGCCGGCTCCTCGGCCCCCTAGCCACTCCTTCCCGCTCCTGCTGCCACATCCCCCCGTGGGGGAGCTGGACACGCTGTCCATCAGCAGCATCGAGGAGGAGCAGGAGTCCACGGCGGTCCAGAGCCCCGCCTCCCAGCTGTCTGCGCACCGATTGGCTGACAAGGTGAAGAACCGCCTTTCGGCCGTGGGCCAGGCGATCGGCGGGCTGGTGAGCCAGCAGAAGAGGCTGATCAACCGGGTGCTGGAGCTGGGCGACAGGAAGGGCGGGGCGTTCGCCGAGGCACTGCGAGAGTTTGTGGAGTCGACGCTGAAGGGCGGGATGGACCCGGGGGGGCCCATGGGCTCTGAGTTCCTGCAGGAAGTGAGGTCATCACTCACGGCGCTGAGGGAGGTCCTCCTGGACTGTCCGGAGATCCAGGCCATCCTGGACTGTATGGCCGACACCCCCGATTCAGAGATAGGTGAGTGCCGTGGAGAAAAGTCACATTGAATTGGGACCTTAAAATCTATTGATTTCCAAAATATTTAAGTCTACAATTCTTAAACTTTACAAAAGTATTGTTATCCTGGTCCGGCACATTAATCATTTCTAGAAAATGGAAATGTTTAATGAAAATCTTCTGATCCATTCAACTTCTTACGGCATCCATACAACAATCTTTTTATGTTCATAAGATATATACATGACATACTTGCCAAAATAAGTCCTTCTGATCTATCTATATGTATATGGTAGAAGAGACATACATATTATTATATATATTAAGTTTCTCTACAACTTGCTTGTTTTTCAATTTGTTTCAGTTCTTTGTTTGCCGCGTTTGTGTTGCAATTGGATATCTTCGCTTCCTCAGCCAGCTGCCGTTTGTTCAGAATGAAAACAAACCAACACAAAGACATTCACATGCTTCTTTTAAAAATAAAAAACAGCTTTCAGCTTCTATGCTGACATTCTATATAATGGCACACGGGGAATACAGGAATAATTGTCAATACAAAAATCATCATCAATTTGATGAATTTCCTGTCTTCTCGTCTCATTCCCCTCCCCTCCTTGTGCTTCATTCCTTCCCCGTCCACAGACTCCATGGTGGAGCTGTCTCTCCATAAGGTGGCGCTGAAGCCCGTCTCCGCCCACCTCTACTCCTCCCTTCAGGCTGCCCGGGGCCACGACGGCACCCTGGCCAACCTGCGCGGCCACCAGCGGGTGCTGGGGGACCAAGGGCTGGAGGACCTGGGCGGCTCGGCCGGGGCCGGGGTGCCCGATGCCCCCACCCTGGAGCGGGTGCATCAGCGGTTGGGAGACATGCACGCCACGTACTCCCCCAGCAAGAAGGTGCAGGCGCTGCTCAAGGTGTGCAAGAGCATCTACCACAGCATGAGCGCCAACACCGTGCCAGGTACAGTAGCGGAGGGAGAGGAGGCGGGGGGGAGTACATCCTCATTCAGATGTGCGCTCTTCCTCTTCCTCTAATGACTCTCTTCCTCTATTACTGTGTTTAGTGTCAACAGAAATGAAACAGACGGGAAGTGGACCTCTGAAACTTTTCACACAATTTGAACTCTCCTATTCTCTCCTGCAGGGGCGGTGTTTGGGGCGGATGACTTTCTGCCCTGTGTGACATGGGTGCTGCTGCGTAGCAACCTGGTGACGGTGCAGCTGGACACGGACTACATGATGGAGCTGCTGGAGCCATCACAGCTGCAGGGGGAGGGTGAGGCTGGCAGAAGAACCAACACAAACAAGCAAAGCATTATTGCCTTTTTTTTATCAATGTTATCAATGTTATCAATGAATTTCAAGTGATTATTTAATCACTAAGGAGCTAAGGAGAAAGCTTGGCTCCTCACTGGACAAATGTAGTAGTGTGATCTTAAATCAGTAGCCTGATCTGATGTCAGTTGATGATCTTAAATCAGTAGCCTGATCTGATGTCAGTTGATGTCACATCCTGATGTTTTCCACCTCTCGCTCTCTCGCTCTCTCTCTCTAGGTGGCTACTACCTGACGTCGGTCTACGCCTCGCTCTACTACATCAGCAGCTTCCGGCCACGCCTGGCCGCCCGCCAGCTCAGCGTCGAGGCGCAGATCTCTCTCAACCAGTGGCACCGCAGACGCACCCTGCACTGCAACCAGTCCCGCCACAGCGAGCACAGGAGGACCCTGCGAAGGCAGCTCAACCGGGACGGGGGCGGCTCCGAGACAGAGGGTCAAATAAATGAGGCAGCCTCGCCCTTTGGTGCCGTGGCAGAGGAGGCGCAGCAGCAGGTAGACGACGACGCTGACGCTCGGGAGCCGATGAGAGATCACGATGCAGAGGACCGATGGGAGCTGCCGATAGGATGTCCACTTCCAAGGCAACGGGATGTGGTATCGGGCGAGGACGGAGACGGAAAGGCCGGGAGCGGTGGAGAGGAGCGAGGAGGAGGAGGAGGAGGAGGACAGCTGGGAGAAGAAAGGAGCTGAGGATGAAAGGAACCACATCCCCGTCGGCAGGAGTATCCATCACCATGGTGTCCTGTGGGCCAATCAGAACGAGGTCGATGGGGCGTCCACGAAACCTCTAAAACACCACCACTCTGTCCGGCTTTTAATTGGTCAATTGCTTGCTTGACAATGTCACATCACACTGACCCAGCATGTATGATCAGCTGGTCTTTGTCTCTTTTTTTCTTCTATAAACATCAAGGATTCCTCACCCTGATTATTTAAAGTGGACATTTTGATACATTTGTAAATAGTTTAATTTATAGCTCATAGCTAATTGTTTTGTTTTGATTGTTTTTGATTGTGTTGATATTTGTATTTATGTGGACATTGAGTTTGTAAAACACATAAATAAAACCAAACAAAGGAACATTTTACATGTATTCTTAATTAATGGGGTACAACATCTTTGTTGAATATTCACTGTTGTGTTTCAAGCCTGAAATACACCCACCATCCCCGTGGAGGAGCTGGCTGACGTAGTGACACAGCACGCCCACGAAGAAGGTGATGAAGACGATGGGCAGCACCACCCACACTCCGATGCTGGAGTCCAGCAGTAGCTCTGGACCCGCCATGACACGGGTGAAAGGTCAACCACTAGAGACAAACACACAGGGCAAGGCTCTGGGAGGAGCAGAGCATGATGGGAGATGAAGGACAGAGAGGCTTGTCTGTTCAAACTACAAAACCTCCATCCAGAAACTAACCCCCTACGCTTGTATATTTAAAAGAAGGTTTTGAACCGCAGTTTAGTTTAACGCACACACCAGTTTATTCATTTATGGAAGCCAAAGCAGAAGTAATCAATGACCCAAATAAATCAGTAAACCAAATAACCTAACTAAAGGAAGTGTAGAAAGAAAGAAAGGTATCAAAATCTGTTTCGGCCTATAGTTAAATTGTGTGATCTTGGCGATAGAAAGTTGCCTATATAGCACACTATAGCACTCAATTATATCATTCACACTGTGAATGATATAATAATTATAATTCCATACTGTTTAGTTTTCCCCCTCCCTGTCTGTGTAACACTAAATGTTGCATGTTCTGTTTGTATGTTATTTTGTTGTACCTATTTATTTATCAACACTGTGCTGCACTCTTGGCCAGGTCACCCTTGCAGAAGATATCCTTCAACAGAAGCCAGTAGCACTTTGGTATAACTGCAACTTTGAAGCATTGTTAAGTAGTAGAAAATAGTCAATTCATAGTGAATTCATCCTTAATTGACTCTTAAAAATACATTTAAATAATCCCTTTCATTACTTGTTTTCCGTATTAATTTCCTTATTGCGTTTCCTTTAGGCAATTCATTTTGCACGCTACTTAAACAAAAACGAGCGTTTTATTTAAAGCCCACGCACCAACCGTGCACTCTAAAAGTAAAGGAAGAGATGTAAAACAAGCTCTCATTGGCTGTAGGTTACCGTACGTACTAGTAGGCATTTCAAGCGCAATCTAAAGCTGGCACTGTCTAGCACTCTGCCCCCGGTGCTCAAGCGTGGTACTGCAGTCTTTTTCCTGCCATATTATGGTCAACAGGAGTGGCATAGCGCTGGTTCAATAAACCCCACCCACCTGGCACATTTACAAAATAAAAAAGGGGTTAAATCAATTATCCATTCAAGGCCTGTGTGGCCTACCCCTTCAGGTGTATGTATAAAATGAGTGTTTCCCCCCCCCCCCATTTTTGTGAGACTTGAAACTCAAAACACTGATTATCCAGGCCCCAGTTGAGCCAGGAGAGTTGAAACCGGACAATTTACTAAAACTTTTGGCTTTCTCTTCTCCACGTCACTGGAAACTCACAGCCATGGGGGCCCTAAGACTAACACATGAGAGTTGAAATTGGTTTGATATTTCTATGCTTTGCCAAGATATAGACTTGGAAATCATGTAATTTTTCCCATGCTCGACCAATGGAACAATAATATACGGAGCCTGTCTTTTTCCCAATACACAGCAATGGAAAATGTCTCCATATGGTTGTATTAGAAAAAGACGCCCAGGGTCTCAATGTATTACATTCAGCAATTGTATTACATTATCAGTTTTTATTAAAAACATGTATTACATTGTGCGTTATTACATTTTGCATTGTTATTACATTATCAGTTCTAACAAGGACTTTCATGTCATTTATAAATGCTTAGTAAGGCATAGTTAGTCCTCACTTTATATGTCATTTATAAATGCTTAGTAAGGCATAGTTAGTCCTCACTTTAGATGAGGTCACACAAAAGACTTCATGCTTTCTAACTACTTGAACTAATCATGAATTGCAGCATTATTAAGTGTTATAATGTGTTAATAATGCATTAACACATTGTAAATAGTTTGTAAATCATTCATTTCCACATTATAAATTATCTTACAAACCATTATCTCATTATCTTATTATGTATAACAGAATATTAATTGCTTTTGAGTATTCATGTAAGAACAATGCTTCATAAATGATGACTTCACTATCAACTCACTATTTACTACTACTTTATTCATGCTTAAAAGTTGCAGTTATTCGAAAGTGCCAAAGTGGCCCAGTGGCCTTTGAGACTGTAACCATGATTAAGGGCTATACAAATACAACTGACTTAACTTGACTTAATCTCAATGTGTTCCATGAGATGACATTAAAAAGCAGACACAAAATAAATAAATAAATAAATAAATAATATTATCACCTGTGATATTTAAGTATAGTCACTAGAGGGTGCAATCGCTATATGTCAGTATAGTAGATTTCAGAACTAGAAAAGATTGCGTGAATATGTTGAACGTACTTTCAGTTGTGTGGAGGGATTTTAAAACCCACTCAAACATATTTCAATGTATGTATGTTATTTTAACTGACAGCAGGCAAACCATCAATTAAATCAGTAATGGTTAGTTAAAAATATACTTGAAAACATTTTATAGGCCTATATGTTCACAACTTCTGTAAATGACATAAATATT
The DNA here is from genome assembly GCA_900323305.1 of Trachyrincus murrayi. Classification (NCBI taxonomy): domain Eukaryota; kingdom Metazoa; phylum Chordata; class Actinopteri; order Gadiformes; family Macrouridae; genus Trachyrincus; species Trachyrincus murrayi. The sequence continues at coordinate 451 of OOFB01008646.1, read as the reverse complement.
TGTAGGTGTGTTTATAAAATGTTATTCAGAGATAGTGAAAGCGTTCGCAAAAAAAAAGTAAAGAATAAACTGTTGTCTTAAGGCCATCTGTTTCCGTATTTCTGTATCCGAGTTTGTGTGTGTGTGTGTGTGTGTGTGTGTGTGTGTGTGTGTGTGTGTGTGTGTGTGTGTGTGTGTGTGTGTGTGTGTGTGTGTGTGTGTGTGTGCTTGCGAGCACCAGGGCGATTCACCCCTCTCAGCAGGAGGTCAGTAGTGGGAGGTCATGACCCCTACTGACCCTGAGGGAGTGGAGATCATCAATCAACTGGAGGCATGATGGAGTCAGCAGGAGGTGATGGACACACACACACAGACACACACACACATTTACACACACACGCACGCACTTACAAATATGCACATGCTCACACAGACACACACACACACACACACACACACACACACAAAAAAG
>OOFB01008642.1:0-15236 GCA_900323305.1 Trachyrincus murrayi | reverse complement strand
AATAATGGCCCCATAGTATGCCCTTTTGTTTCTGTTTGCAAATGTGCATGGGTGTGTGTTTGTATGTTTGTGCGTCCCTGTGTTTATGTGTGTGGGAATCTGTGTGTGTGTGTGTGTGTGTGTGTGTGTGTGTGTGTAGTACAATGTCTGTGTGCAGTGTTTTGTCAGAAAGGCAAAGTTCATGGACCTTGAGAATACACAGGGCCAGTGATCTGTATAGTAATTACCCCGCCATGTCAGGCTGATTTATAGATTATTCATTCCCCAAAGGTACAGTCTCTGGTCTTACTCTCTCCCCTGTGTATCAAGCACAATAGGCGGGAACCGCTCCACTGTAGGACTCCCCTATTATTCATAATCAGCAGGTCTTCTGTGAGCCAGTAACAGCTCAGTAATTATGGATCTAAACCGCGTCTCTCTGCACATATGGTTGTTTATACGAACGACTTACATTATGCTGTATGAACAGCACAGACAGATACACACACACATATGTACCGTGGTCCATGGAAGGCTACTGACTTACCTCTGTGATAATTCTACTGGGGCACAGGTTACTTTCCCCTGTGTGTGTGTGTGTGTGTGTGTGTGTGTGTGTATATATGTGTGTGTGTGCGCGCATGTGTATATATGCATGTGTGTGTATATATGCGTGTGTGTGTGTGTGTATATGTGTGTGCGTACGTGTGTGTGTGTGTGTGTGTGTGTGCATGTGTGTGCGTGTGCAGTATACCAGGTGGCCTAGCAGGGAGCAACACCTGCCTGCATAATGCCGGGGGGGATGTTCCCCGTCCCCTGTGTTTAGCTCTGCGTAGATCACACTGTTGTTGTGTTGGAGACACTGTAACAACACTGCATGGGCGGTTCCGTCGCGGCAGCAACATGGAAACCAACACTAATCACGCGTGTTTTGAGTATGATCAATCTCTACACCGCTGCTGCCAGTACATCCGCTGCTAGTACCACTAGTCGTACTACTACTGCGAACCTAACTTTAGTAGTACTACTACAAACCTAGTCTCACAAATCAGACTTTTGTCTGATTTGTCTAAAGTCTTCATTGTCTAAAGTCTGATAGCAGATGAGCTCAAATCTGGGTGAACGGGGCGTTTCACTTTCTTTCGCTTCATATTTGTTTTGACCAATCATGCTTGCTGGAAGCGGGGATCTGTAAGCGCGTAATTGGGAACACAAACCCGGCCAGCACTAGTAAACTTTTCCCAGTGGGAAGTCAAGCTAAAACATCCTTCTTAGAAAAGGTGTCTGTAAAGGTTTCAAATCAACACCGTGTAGACTGGCCACTCTAGAAATACACTTATTAAAATCCCCTCCTGAACGATTCATCCACTCGGACTTTCTCCTCGGTACAAAATCTAAACAGGAAACAAGGCATAACTCAAACCATTTCAGTATTTGGCTATCGCAGAAGCTCTGCTATAACATAGTAGGACTGCTGGATCCGAGATTACGACAAACCTAACTCTGGTATTACTACTGCAAAGTAACACTGCACAATGTTTATGTGTTTATGATGAGGGTCAATGTGTGGGGTCGGCCGGGGACACTGGCAGGCCAGCGTGCGCGCGGGTCTCGGCCAATTAATTGGAGTGCTCTGGAATTCTCAACAAGCTGTACTCTTCGGGGCACAGGGGAACGGGGTCATAGGGGCACAGCGGTGGTGTGGTACTGTTGACATCATAGTAATCCTGCATTCAACTGCTAGTGACCCGATGTGTTCCCATTCCCTGCAACTGGAGCCATTTTGGGTCTTCTGTTTCAGGAAGGAGGGGGGGGCGACTAAATAGACTTTTATAGTGACTATTCCCATGATGCATTGCTTTCCCCCATATCCTCACCCTGACCCTGATCACACTAAACTTACCTATCCCAATATATCCAACCTAATACCATATCATCATAATTTTTTAACATTTAACATTTAACATTTAAGCCTGTACTCCCATCACCCATTTTTAGCCTTGTGAGACCATCCAGATATTCAAGTTTGTGTTTCGCAATGAATATCAGTCTGGCCTTGAATGGACAGCAATTGATTTCCACTTATGGGCGCAGCCTAACATTGTCCAAAAAACTCCAGCCAATCAGATTAAATAACTAAAGGGACACTCTCTTCGCCCTTCCGAATTCGTCTGAAGTAAATCGACCCTAACCCTCCCTCTGGGAAAAGCCTTCTGAGCAAATTCTACACTTTCCTTTGGCACCGCCATTGTTTTGAAATTCTGCAGACTGTGGTGCTCCTTGTTTGTCATGAACAAAAACTCCTCCCCCTAGCGCCCATTGGTCATATAATTTTTTACTTCTTGGGAGAGGCTTTGAACGGGCTTGAGGCCAGACTGATCTGCAGAGAGAAACAGAATGTGAACTTGCAAGATCAGGATGGTCTCACGAGGCTAACCCATTTTAGGAGAACGTTTGAATTCTAGGTACTTCCCAGTTTTTATTCCCAATACTCTGACTGTTGCTGAAGCAGCAGAGTTTAATGCTGATGTTGGCAACGCAACATCAGCAGTGATACTCACTGTCAGCCAGAGCAGTCTTCAACAAGTGGCATATGGATTCTTAAATTTAAAAAAATATATATATATATAAAAAAACAAAGAAAAATCGGCTTTGCCTGTCATTTTTAGGCCATGGTCCATTTTGGTTGACACCAGGCAAGGCACCAGGCTCTTACTGTATATGGAAGGTACATATTTCTTCATTATGGCGGGCAGCCCATTTTGAAAATAATGCCAGCACCAGTGTTGTGCAAGTTCACACTTCACAAGAGCTAGCTCAAAGTTCAGTTCACAGAGATTAAAATGAACTAGTTCACGTTCATAGTTCACAATTTTGAATTTTGAACTAAGTTCACGTTCATTTCTTTTCAAACTACGTTTGTCCACCATGAGAAATGTTCATGTGCATGTTCATTTTGCCCTCCCTATGACTTGTATTCTTGTGATGATCATCATTCACTCGCAAATATGTCCCAAGACTGGTCAGATGCTTCAACTCGATGTGTCGTTTCAAATTCGTTGTCGATGTGGCTGACGTTCGCACAATTTGCATAAAAACTTGACTTTTTTTCCCGTTGGAATCTGTACTGATTTGTTCGTAAAAGTCTTTCAAATATTCACATGAATTGGCTTCAGCAGTACTGGTAGCTGCGGTGTTTGAATTGTAGCCGGTTTCACTAGCCATGCTGGTTGTTTCACTAGCCATGCTGGTTGTTTCACTAGCCATGCCGGTTGCGGTTGCAGTAAATCCTCGGGTAAGCAGTGCGACGTTCACGTACACGTTCATTACCAGAAATATGAGCACGTTCAATGATGCACAACACTGGCCAGCACAGATATTTATTGCAGAATGATTTGAGTTGACTTCATGACTAAGCTAAACACTTGGCAGGATAACTTGTGTGAATCGTCATGTGAGTAACTAATGACTGGAATGTGGCGTGTAATACGGCATGTGGACATTTGGGAACCGGACCACTTCCAGAAAACTTTTGGTCTTTCCTGGTTTTGGATTACGTTTCTTTCCAAAACAGAAATGAGTGGTTTGGGTCATTGTAACATAAGACCACAAGAAACAAATCACTATAATAGATTTGATGGTCAGTTGAAAACAGAGATTGTGTAGATAGCATTAGATTGATTGTGTGGAGACCGATTTTAAAAAGTAGGATATTATATTGAGGAAAGCGTTGCACTGGCTTGCATTCTCCGGTTCGTTGTACAGGCAGAGTAAGCTGCAGTGGAGCAGAGTTAAACACGTGGTTGAGATGTGGGTCGCTGGGCAGAGTCGAACAACCCAGGGTTGTGGTACCCAAGGGTTCAGCTCTGTTCGGTGGCTATCAGATGACAATTTGACATTTTTAATTTATTTTTGCAAATAGCTGTTTGTTTGTTTTTTCAAACTTATGGCTGTGGAGTAGGATGACGTCACATCATCCTAGTGGAGCACACTTCTGGGCTTTGTGTGATTGGATGGAGCCATGGTGGGGGCGGAGCTTGGGCTCAGTCAGGGATGTGAACTACAAGCCTTACATTTTTGTTCTTGTATTCGTTCCTTGATGTTGCTCGATTTAGAATCGATTGATTCTAAAATATATGTATTGGTAATAAATATATTTGTTGTAAGAACTTGGGGCCCTGCCCTTAAAACATAAACGTGGTAGGATATATATATGTATATATATATGTATATATATATATAATTTAAAGTTATTACACATTATAAATCTACTTTCAAAGTTATTAAAGTATTATTACAATTCTCAATTGTTTCAAATCCCATCAATAAACACACACCAGAAACAATTTTAGTAGAAGCAATTCTCAAATATTTACTTGGAAGGTAAAATTATTCAGGAATGACTTTTGATATGACAGCAAAGGTTTTAGACCACCCAGGTCCTCTTCATCCAAATCCTTTTCACCTCTAACCTTTGACACCCGTGCAACCCACGACATCTGTTCTAATATGACGCCATTGAACACATTTTTATATTCATAAATTAAGATATTTGAATGTTGAAGAAGATACTGAACTAGAATATTTACATGTATTTTAAACCTATTTTAAACCTTAAGAAATGAAGAATCACAATATGTGTACACACGTGAATTTTTCTAGGCTATTTTCACAATAACACATCTTGAAAAAAGATCAAGTGCTTAAGCGGCCAAAAGAATAATAATTGTCCTCTATACCATCACGAAAAGTACCTATTGATTTTTTTTCCCACAGTGTCTTAGCAATAGATTTAGCCTATTGAGCTAGCCACCGCACACTGTTCCAATACGATTTACAGAAGGCCTACATAGGAAGAAATAGGTCTTCATTTGAAAGAGCAGCGGCGACGCCGGTGACAGAGAATCGGTCTTGCTCCCCATGGCCGTGGTCTCCATGGGAATACCGGTGGTCCAGTAATAGAGCTGGTCCTCCGCGATGGACGAACACAATGTTCCCCCGATGGTTTCTGAAATAGGCTTGTGCTGCTTTAGGGTTCGCTGCAGTGTTGGTGGGGAGTGGGGTTACAAAGGTTACAGCTTCTAAAGCGGCCATGCGTTTCTTAGAGGCTCCCCTGTTGTTATTGTTATTACGGCTCATTCCCAGTCAATTCATTTACCCCGGTCCCTCGCTCCATTCCATCCGTCGCTGGAGCCTTCGGCCAAACGGAAAGAGACAGAAATGGAAACGGTTTGGGAGAGGGGGACGAGCGATGTGCCGAAGACGAGAGTTCCAGGGGAGCTCTCCTGGTGAGATCACACGGCCGGACGTCCTTCATACGACTAAACACGATGGGAATATGAATCAGTAGATGATTGGTGTTCAATAGGCAATATTTTTTGTACTCATTCACTCATTTTGGTCGTCTCACAAAATCAGACTTTAGATTAAAGCATGATTACAGTTTGGTAGAGGTTTGGGTTGTGTAGTTACCGTGCCATGATTTAACTCCAAATATTGGCGAGATATCTTCAATAGTTGCTCCGCAGTCAAACTTGATAGTCCAGTTTTTTTTCTCTACCCCGCTGACTTACATTGCACGGCGAAACAGGTCTCAAAGTCACACCTTTAGCACACAAATTCTGATTCTGCCAATGTACAAAATAACAAAACCCAATTCACCGTTTTTTGGAATTGAAAATGTCAACTTTGTGTTAATTTTACTATTTGAATTAGGAAGATGATGACCGAATCACTGTATTTGTTATATATATATATATATATATATATGTATATGTATATGTATACACGCCCCTACGCTAGCACGAGTTGAGAGACGATTTACGTATTCAGTATCTATGGCGAGGGGATAAAGAAAAGAGTACCTTCACCAATCACAGAAAAAACGCTGAATCAGGTTTTGTTATTTTATACATTGGCAGAATCCGCTTTGTTCACGTTTGTTTGTATGAATATACAACAAGCCATAACGCCGCCCCTTGCAGTTGTTGGTTTCCGGCCCAGGCTCTGTCTCGTCTCCCCCCCAGAAGTTCTGCTATAATATAGTAGGACTGCTGGATCCCAGATTGCTCATTTGGAGCAGTCTGGATACTGGCATGTCTTTCTGTCTGTCTGTGTCTTTTCCTGTTCTCCAGTGTATTTACTGGTGAACACAAGCCAATTTCAACATGAATATTTGGACTGCTGGATCATTCATCTGCTATTTCTAAATGTTTCCACTGGTGTTTCCCTCCACACACACACACACACACACACACACACACACGTATAATCCTATGTGTCAGTGTTAAGTGCATGTGGGTGAAGTCTCCCAGTCCCAAATCAAACAAGAGCTGCAGCCCAAACGTTTCCTGACAGCTTCTCATGATGGCCGCGGTTCCTTCCAGCTGTGCTCAACCAATAGGACGTATCCTCCAATCAGGAGTCAGGCTCTGTGAGGCCTGCTGTAAACGGGCAGAGAGCAGCCAGCGGTCCGGTCGCTCCAAGTCCCTTCTGACGTTAGGTACCTGAGGTATTATAACGCATTTCCAATCTCTATTTCCGTTTTGGGGTCATTTGTTTTAAACCTGCACTATGTAGGTTTTCCCATTAACAGCCTCTAGTGGTTTGAGTTGTAGCTACAGTTAGCTATATGATTTTTCGTCTGAGATTGTCCCACAGTGGGGGGGGTAAAAGTTCCCTGGATGGATTGACTCGTTGATTGGTGCGTTTTATTCTTGAGAAACTTTCCAGCCGAGATATTTTTTTAACGGAGTAAATAGCAATACAGGTTTAACACAAGGCTATCCTCATGGAATGAAATGCCAAGGATCATCGAATCCTATTATCCCTCATAATATTACGCAGCTTCTTCTGCCCTCTTCTTTAACTTCATACAGACGAGTCCTTGACTTCGGTTCACCAGCTGTATAAATATCTGTGCTCGTCTATCCTCGTGCATTACCCGGTGATAGGAGATGCAGAGCCCTCATTTATGTTTAATGGGTGTGTTGGCACCCAATAATATGCCTGGAATGGGGAGATCAGCGGGTAACTCAGCTAAACTGGGTCGCGACGGTCCCAGTATGCTTCCGAAGAACAAATTGAAAGTGAGCCTTGCCAAGAACACAAGTCCCCCATCCTCCGAGGAGGACATGGTAGTGTCAAAAGGTCGCTGTCTTGCTCCGGTTCTGGGTGATCACAGCGTTTCATTTTCTTTTGCGTCATATTTGTTTTGACCAATCATGCTGCGGGGATGGGGGGGCGGGGATCTGTAAGCGCGTAATTGGCTAAAACTTGGCAAACACTAGTAAACTTTTAGCCGGTAGCCGGTGGGAAGACAAGCAAAAACATCCTGCCTGTAAAGGTGTCTGTGTCTGTAAAGGTTTCAAATCAACAACATGTAGACTGGCCAGTCTAGAAAAACACGTATTAAAATTAAATGCTCCATCTTGCCACTCGTGATTGAGTTTCTCGTCGGAGGAATATCTCCGTAATGAAACAGGAAACACTGTGTAACCCCGCCCCTTTCAGTTATTGGTTTCCGGCCCAGGCTCTGTGCCGTCTGCCCCCAGAAGAACATAGTAGGACTGCTGGATCCCAGATTACACTATCTAATGGACAGACAGAGGGGTTAGTGCTTGGGTGTCATGTGGACATATATATATGGTAGATCATGGTAAACTAGCATTATTGTGGCTTGGCCTGTCACAATCCTGTGGTTTAGTCTTTGGTTTCTGTTATATTTTCTTTTGTTTGAAATAGACCACTACTACCACTGCTGTTGGAGCAGGACTTGTTGAATACTCAAGATTCAACCGCTCCATCATATGAAAAACAAAGCAAAGTGGAACTTGGTATAATTCCAGGGCTTGCATTTTGATTCAAAGCTGCTTTCCATCCAAACCCCTTTAAATACATTTTAACTTGGGCATCTTAAATGTGTTTTAGCTGTTCACAAAGAAACTAGAAAGGAAATTGCTTCATTTACTCAGTCTGTTCTTTTCTTTCCCAACATCTGGGAGAGTAAAGGCAGACCGATGGAAAGATACGAGAGAATCAGTTTCTGGCACAATTCCCAAAGGCGGTGAACATTGCCGCAGGATTAATAGAACATTTCTACGTTTTTTTCCCACTTTGTGAATTACCTCCAGATTATAATGAAACAGCTGTTCACCCAATTCCAGCAAGTCTGTGTGATTATGCATATTGTGAGTGAACGCTAATACAATATCAAATGCTGGTTGACAGTTGTGTTCTTTGAGTTTGTCATGTCGACACAAAAGGCGCAAGCTTTCCCCCTCGTTCGCTTCGCGTTTCATGACAATGTCACATCTTAGCATAATAATTAATCAGACGCTGTAATTACAACGACAAAGAAATATTTATTAAGTCTTTTTTTCTTTTTTGTTGTTAGTTAGTCATAGCTGCTCCAACACGTGTATTTACAAACAATGGCCTTCTTTTGTAGAAAAACTAAAATAATAAAATAAATCAAAAACAAAAAAGAGTGAAGGAATTTATCATGAAGGAGAGACATAACGCTAGCCTAGAGAGAGAGAGAGAGAGAGAGAGAGAGAGAGAGAGAGAGAGAGAGAGAGAGAACAGTAGAACAAAAGACAAAAGAGACAGCAGACACAATAAATAGATCATTAGCCCTGGGCGGGGGTAACAGGAAGGCGATAGCGGGGCAGGAGTGATTTAGGCACACGGTACCACCGAGACAATGCTGGAGTGGTCTCTGATATGCACGTCTACAGAGCCAACTCATACTCATCAATGGGGGGTGCAGGAGTGTGATGTCGCACATTCGATTGGACGGATTTGTGATGCCACTCGCACTTCCTGTATTGACATTGGGGGGGGGGGGGGGGGGGTAACAGGGTCACTAGGCAACCAGGGGCACAGTGGTGTTAGCTTCAGGCTACATGTTACCACAGTCAAGTGAAGCACAGTCTCTCTCTTTTCTTTTTTTTTTAAACCAAACTTGTACAAAAACAAAACACATGGAACATTAAATAGAACAGAAATTCACTAAAGTTACCTCAAGTTCTCCTGCTATTACAAAACAAACACTTTGCAATCAGGCTTCTGTACAAAAAAGAAAGCAATCGCCATCTCCGGAACCGGAGGTCATACATGATGTGACTGCTAATGTAGCTTAGCATAAAAAGTGAACGTGAACGGGAAGTGGAGGCTACAAACCAAGCACGGGATTTACAAATGTTCAGCACCTGAAAGGTGTTTTGGATGCAGACACAACAGTGGGTACAAGACAGTTAGGTAAAAAGTAAATGTTCTGGTTAGTGAGATGTATGTAAATAGAGCAAATCCGTTATGCCGAACACTGACACACTGTATGTTTGATATGTGCCATATCTGCACTGCACAAGCATTATCTCAAATATACAGAGAGGGTGCAATCTTTTTTGTTCATATAAAAGACATAGAAAAATGAAATGAAGCAGTTTTTTTTATATATCAAACATTGACTCTCTAGGAACGGTATTCTTGTGTATCAGTTAAATTGCTCCTACAAAAAGAGGTGTGGAAAAATCGAACACTGTAAGTTACATGGAGTCATCGTTGGATACACAGTATCCAAAGGGAAAACTGACTTGTAGTTTCCATTTGTGGCGAGGGTGGGGTGACTGTATGTTTTCATTGTCATTGTTGGATTAAAATGTCGTAAGCAGCTGGGCGCTACTCTAAGCATTCCGTGCGTTTACATGCACACCAGAAACCTGATTGTAACCTGGTTACGGTGGTAGCCAGGTTTCTTAAACTGCCATGTAAACACCGATACCCGGTTACGAAAGCCTGGTTTCTCCCCAGGCAAATTCCCGGGCACCTCGGTAACCCAATCATATGCTTTTCTCTCATGTACTGTCTTACTGTTATGTGTACTGTATATATAAAGTACATAGCTATATATATACTATATATTTAGTACCTTCTCCCTCTATCTTCTTGTCTCTCACCTCCGCGAGTGGTCAGAATGATATTCATTCCTGAGAACGAATACTGAATTCAACAGTACTATCTCTCCCTCTCTCTCACTCTCCCTCTCTCTCTCTCCCTCTCTTGGCGGTTAATTCTGCACTCCAGTAATAACGAGGAAGAGGACGGCCCCTGGTGAATCTTCTTCGTGGGGGCCACTTCACACGACATCAAAGTGAGGGGGCCACTAAATCAAAATGAGGGGGGCCACTCAATCAAGCGAGGGGGCCACTCAATCAAGCGAGGGGGCCACTAAATCAAACCCGACACCGTGGCACCACAGGGGTCCCTCGAGTGTGCACGTGGTCATGGAAAACATCATCTGAAAACATCGATAGCCACTGAAAAGTAAGGAGCTGTGTTGCTTGCTGCTGCTGCTTATATGTGTGTGTGTGTGTGTGTGTGTGTGTGTGTGTGTGTGTGTGTGTGTGTGTGTGTGTGTGCTAACACTCTAGCGTAATGACGTGAGCTGTAACTGTGGCTCTAATGGCTCCAACTTTAGGCATGGACACATCCCTGAATTTGTTGTAGGAATTTGACTCTTATGTACATAATTGTAATCGTGTTATGATAGTGATTAAAAACAACAACTTAATAATAGTAATAAAACGGACATAGTCTTGTGTGCCATTTGTTATGACAAAGCTGAAACACGAACATTCATACATAATATGATTACTACACCCTGATAGAACGTTAGACTTTTCAGGACTTTGTTTAAAACGCGCAAAAAGATCAATTTAATTCACGTTTGAGACTAAATGAAGAGACAGCTATTGTATACAATGAATGGATTGTAAGAAATAAAAACCTGTGCAATATAGTGTGGTGGAAAACGTTTTCACTTTGCTGTACTGTAGCGGAGACTAAACCAGAACAGAAAAAAGCACAAGGACTTCACAATAAATAGGAAAATACGTTCGCCTGGCAAAATACCATATCGACTTCTACGAATTCATCCTCTCAAATATAGAACACACCTGTGGGGGTTGCTACACTTGAATTATGAGATTCATTTCTATAAAATACATTACGCAATCCTTCTCAAACCCCCCCCCCCACCAAACTCAGAGCAAAGAAACGACTAAACAATGAGTGCCTTCTGTCTTTATTTCCTCTTTTGATTTCTCCACGCTCTTCCTTGTTTTGGGGAAGTCTTCCAGTCTTCCGTGGTCTTTGAGACAGCTAAATTCACAATCCTTCTCCTACTTTAAGCTCTTCAAAAGCCCAAATCCTTCCTATTGGCCCACACGCTTACCTGATCATGGATGGATTTGGTAGATCATGTTCCCGAAGAACTTCTTGAACCGTCTCCTAATCACGTGACTATTGACATCACGTGTCATGTTTCCCATGAACTGAACGCAAAAATTTGAAAGATGTGTAGATTTTGACGAGGATTGTACGTACTTGTGCTTCCTTTTTTCCATTTCGGCCAAAAAAACAAACAAACGAATCATCGTCATAGTTTGTGTGTGCGCTGTGTGTTGTTTGAGTGTGTGCCAGTTAGAAACGTGTACGTATGTCCGTCTACCGTGTCTGTGCGAGCTCTGGATTGTTAGAAACTGAACTGTGTGTATTTTTTAACATCTGCATACTAAAGAACCGTGCGGCGGCATCCTGGCTAATTTAGAGGTCGTCTCCTTGACGACCAGCATCCACCGTTAAAACGTTAAAACAACAATCGCACTAATTGGCATTTCATTTTTTTTTTCTTCCCACCCCCGATGTCGCAAACAAAGCTCCCATAGAAGCCCCCCTCCCGCCCCTCCCCCCTTTACCTCCCCCCCGGGGAGAGAGAGAGATTGTCGCTTTCATTGTTGTCCAAAGTGCTCTTCTGGGGGGTGAGGGGGGGTCGTGAGAGGAGATCAGGTGGGTCAGGTCGGGGGATGGGGGGGGGGGGGGGGGGGGGGGGGGGGGGGGGGGGGGGGGGGGGGGGGGGGGGGGGGGGGGTTGGGGTGGGGTGTCCGTAGGTCCACATGGGACAGTCCGTTTGTCTTTGGTGGGCGGCGCTTGGTGGGCGCTATAAAGACAGAGGGGCCCCGCCCAGGAGGAAGGGGAGGAGGATGAGGAGGAGGGCGGAGCTTAGCAGGAGGGGAGAGTTATGGCTGCGCCCGGCCGAGCTGACGTCCCCCCGGGAGGGCTCGGCCGCCTCGTGGCTGGTGTCGTCTGGAGGGAGGGATGAGAGAGAGAGGGAGGGATGAGAGAGGGAGGGATGAGAGAGGGATGACAAGAATGAGAAATAGGGAACGTGTCATCATTCACACTGCTAACTAAAAACCTCCGTATGACTTTGGCGGTTTAGTCGTTTTTTATTTTATATAAATTTTCGGTCTTGCGCTGGCTAGCCATTTTGTTTAAACAACACAAAGGAAGTGTGTGTGTGTAGAAGTTCAGGAAAGTAAGCACACACACATTAACATGAGCTCATACACAATCACGCTCAGAATCACAATGAACCGGCCGGACCCCAAACAGACACACAGAACACATCAGTGTATCATCCACAGTCTAACAAACCTCGCGGTTCCAGGGAATTGTGGATTCTCTCATCAAAATCGACGCCTTCCTGCACGCTGCCAGAGTTTTTCACACAATTGTCTGCGACAAACGAGAGGAGAGGCGAGATATGAAGATTATAGGAGTCAAACGGCATTCACTTCAAAAGCAACAAAAAATGAGTGAAATGACTGAGCAGAACATTCTGGTGTGTTTGTGTGTGTGTGTGCGTGCGTGTGTTTGCGTGTGTGTGTGTGTGTGTGTGCGTGCGTGCGTGCGTGTGTTTGCGTGTGTGTGTGTGTGTGTGTGTGTGTGTGGGGTTCCACTCACTTGCAGGTCTGACGAACACTTTCAGTCTCAGGCAACTCCTCTTCCCCCGCTCGTCAACAGTTGAGGCTGTGAACACATCCAATAAGCCCGGGGTAAACAATTTTGTTGTCGTTTTGTTTCAACGGTGAAATGCATTGTGCTTCCTTGACACTTGACCCTTTACAGACATATGCCGCCCAGTTTTGTCCTTTCGATACTACGGCAAATTCGTTTGTGAGGGTGAATTTCCACACAAAACCCCAACCTGGAACGTTGGATTCCCATTGGCTGCTTCGGGGAAACATCTGCTACTCAGAGGTACATTGGCTTGGGCTGAACGTTGAAGGCACATTTCTTCCACCCCTGAATTCTATTGGCTCAGAGTCTGACACTCAAGATTCAACTGGACGAGAAAAAACACACGACTCAGCACATGCCAAAAAGAGTCTCTTTGGCGGTGTGGCAACGCGAGTGCAAAAACCCAAACTCCCTGACCGGTGCCTTTGGCCTAACATTGATCCCATAGATTCTATAGATGATGCATATCAGTTGATGACTGCAATCATGACTACACGCTGTAACAACATGAAAATACAGACCGTATAGCCGTCATAAAAGGTCATTTATATTGCCTCTTACTCAAAACCTATTCACAAGAAATTCAATTCACCCAAACTATTGTGTAATATAGGCATGACACATGTCGTACATATATTACATTACAATACATTAGTCTGAAGGAATATGCATTTATTTCCTCAATGAGTGCCATTCATTCATGTACTCATTCATCTGTTCATGTATTTGGGCGGTGGGTTCAATTTCCCCAAAGTGATGCATGAGAGTGTGTAACACACACTGTAACACACGCTGTAACACACACTCTACTCCCTGTGCACCACATCTATTATTCTGTCTTTCCCAGAGTTCCCCTTCTGGGCCCCACTACCCTGACCTCTGTCATTTCCTGTTGGCTCAAACTGTTCTTAATCTGACCACACACACACACACATATATATATGTCATGCACAGCCATCATCATGTGTATGTGTGTGTGTTTTTTTTTGAGTTTGTAAGGGAAAAATCACATGTCTGCGTGCTAGTGCATGTGTGTGTGTGTGTGTGTGTGCTAGTGTCAGCGCGTGCACGTGTGCGTGTGTCATGACTGTATGTGTGCGCTAGTGTCCGTGCACGGCCCACAGCGTACACGCCGGTACATTACGCCATGTGTTAAAAAGTTCTGCACATTTGTCAGTCTGCAGGACAAGAGCTCCACATTCTTCACACAGATATTCATAGGCTTGATCAGACCACAGCCATAAATCCACTGCACATTTCAACCTTGTGTGTATTCTTTCTTTTGCAGCAGACGACTCACGGTCTCTCATTTCAAAGACATTTATCAGATAGCGGTGGCAGCTTTGACACGAGATAAAAAAGGGTGAAAAAGAGTCCTCTTTAGAACGTGATGAGAGTCCTCTTGGAAGCCAGACAGCGGTAGGGAAACCGCACGTCAATAGCAGCGCTGCGTGAGTATCGCGTAACCTCCCTGGCGTGTGTTCAGCTGAAACGTTCACGGAGAGCCGTCTTCCTCTCTGGCTGACATTCTTCTTTCTTTTGCCTTCTGCTCATTCGCGTCTCCCATCTTCCTCTCCATCCCACTGCTGCCTCTTTGTCTTCATATAGGCCTCGTCTCTCTCTATAGACCTCATCCCCCTCTATAGGCCTCATCTCTCTCTATAGACCTCATCTCTCTCTATAGACATCATATCTCTCTCTCTCTCTAGACCTCATCTCTCTCTATAGACCTCATCTCTCTCTCTCTATAGACCTCATCCCCCTCTATAGACCTCATCTCTCTCTATAGACCTCATCTCTCTCTCTCTATAGACCTCATATCTCTATAGACCTCATATCTCTCTACACCTCATCTCTCTCTCTCTATAGACCTCATATCTCTATAGACCTCATATCTCTCTACACCTCATATCTCTCTCTCTATAGACCTCATCTCTCTCTCTCTATAGACCTCATCCCCCTCTATAGACCTCATCTCTCTCTCTCTCTATAGACCTCATCTCTCTCTATAGACATCATATCTCTCTCTCTCTCTAGACCTCATATCTCTATATACCTCTCTCTCTCTCTCCCTCCTCTCTCTCTCTCTATAGACCTCATCTCTCTCTCTCTATAGACCTCATCCCCCTCTATAGACCTCATATATCTCTCTCTATAGACCTCATCTCTCTCTCTCTCTATAGACCTCGTCTCTCTCTCTCTCTATAGACCTCATCTCTCTCTATAGACATCATATCTCTCTCTCTCTCTCTAGACCTCATCTCTCTCTATAGACCTCATCTCTCTCTATAGACCTCATCTCTCTCTCTCTATAGACCTCATCCCCCTCTATAGACCTCATCTCTCTCTATAGACCTCATCTCTCTCTCTCTATAGACCTCATATCTCTATAG